>JAVRRP010000464.1:0-17935 GCA_036872775.1 Oleoguttula sp. CCFEE 5521 | reverse complement strand
GTTGATGAGGGGAGGAAAGAGTGGGAACGACGGAGACAGAGGGGAGGGGTGGGGAGGGGCTATAGTGGGGTTGTATAGGATCGGAGCAAGATTTGTATGATGGCCTGATCTATGGCTGCTATCTTCTATTTGCATTAGCAGTCATTGCTGTCCTACAAGGAAGGCGCGGCCCGTGCTCACTTCAGCACCTCGACTCCAGACTTCTTCATGACCACCTCGTACCCACTATATTATCACAGCACCCCAAACCATCCCATCGTCTATACCGCAGTTATCTCGCCATCGTCACACTTCACCCGAAAGTCGCACACTAACCAACCTCTCCCACGCTTGCACGCATCTTGCATGCCCCAGGCCGCAAACCATTACCAAGCACCCCAATACTCAGACATTGCAGCCAACGAGACTTCAGTATGCTTTATCCGCACACGAACCGCAATTTGCGTCTCAAGCCCCATCATGATTATTCCTCGGTGCTCGTTCTTTGAGTTCAGGTGCGAAGCGCTGATCCGAAGGTTGAAGTGGGGTAGGTGATTTGTGTAGCGTGTAGCGTGTAGGAGCTTGGTGAAGATGCCAGGCGATGGGATGATTGCGTGAGTGGAAGTTACATGTAAGTACTCTGGGATCGATCCTCAAGTTTCGTTTCGGCACAGTTCTTCGTTGTTGTCGCTATCATATTCCACGAACGGGAAGATAGTCCAGGATCAGTCATGTCGACCAGTACTTCTACAAAATTTGGCCTCGACAATGTCAATCAGGCCCCAGAGGTAAGTCACAAATGAATCACAGTACCGACAGCGCCCGGCGTGAGTGGCTGACATAGTAGGGCACGAAAATGTGGCTCCTCCACTGCGGCAACCTTGAAGCCGATGATGGCTTCTTCCTTCGTGGCGGCGGCACTTCTACACGCTCCAACCCGAATCCGCCACACGCTCGAAGAAAGCTGGTCGTTATATCTGTGTTGATAGAGCACCCGACAGAGGGTCTGATCCTGTTCGAGACAGGAACTGGGTAAGTCGGACTTGGGCGGGCGTACGGTGTCGGAGCTGGCACTGATCGTATTCATTAGCAAAGACTACCCCGAAGTCTGGGGCGCGCCTCTGAATGATATCTTCGCTCAAGTCGACTACAATCCTGAGCAGGAGCTTACTGCGCAAATCGCCAAGACTGGGTATGCCCTCACTCGAGCACCTCTTAAGAAAGTAAGCTTCTAACATTCTCGCCACAGCAACGACATCAAAGACATAAAGGCTGTCATCATGGGTCATCTGCACCTCGACCACGCTGGCGGCCTCGAGCACTTTCGCGGTACCGACATTCCGATCTACGTCCACGAAGCCGAGCTGAAACACGCCTTCTACTCCGTCGCCTCCAAATCCGATCTCGGCGTCTACCTCCCCAAAGATCTCACCTTCGACGTGAACTGGACGCCCTTCCACGGTGACTTCCTCGAGCTCGCGCCAGGAATCAACATCCGCCATTCACCCGGCCACACACCAGGGTTGTGCATCATGCAGGTCAATTTGAGGGAGAGTGGGACCTGGATCTTTACGACGGATCAGTATCATGTGGAGGAGAACTTTTATGCGAGTGTGCCGCAGGGGTGGCTTGCGAGGGATCATGATGATTGGGTCAGGAGTCATCAGATGATTAAGGGGCTGCAGAAGAGAACTAATGGGACGATGGTTTTCGGGCATTGTGCGAAGACGTTCTTTAAGTATCAGAGTGCGCCGCATGCTTATACTTAGACTGAGGACGTGGGAAGAGATGCTTGTGGTGGGTAATTTGAGATTTCCCGATAAGTCAGCAATTCGATTTGGCAAGGGCCTCCGGTCACGGACTGTGCTCATATGTCGATGTAGTGAAGCACTAGTTAGTTCAGTGGAACTGACAAGTAATGTATCAGCCTCAGCGCGTACTCCTGTGTAGTGTTTTGAGCTCGCTCCCAACCCCAGTCTGCATGAGCTTCACGACCCGCTCTCCTTCCTCGTTCCAGGTAAGACGTACACCGATGTCCAGCCCGTCCGCTACGAACAAGACCTCTTTACCAGGCTTCAGAGATCGAATCGGTCCTGCGCCAGGAAGCAAAGACATAGCCTGCAGCCCTCGGAATGCAAGCGTCGGTCGCTCCACATCATCTTCCTTAGCGCTTCCGATCTGCCAGCCGCTCTCCCATTGTCCCTCCCAGGCTTTCCACGCCAGATTCGTGTCCTTGGACTGCAGAGATGCCGGCAGTGCATACGCCACATACGCCTCCACAGGGGCGTAACAACAGATTTCCTTTTGGTACGGCCAGCCCCTTAGGTAGAATACAGCAGGTAGGAGCTTCTGCATCGCCTCCCAGCCCAAACCCGAATTTGTGAATATCGCAATACCAATGTCCGACGGGGGAGCGTCTGAGCCGTTGTCAAACGGACGTGAACCCATGAAGTAAGTGCGGTACCCTGGCTCGTTGCTTCCGGAGTGTCCGAACGTGGTGTCCGTGACGAAAAAGCCGCGCGCGATGTCGCCTCTCCCGACACCGGCGTCCATAATAGGCGCGAGCAGCTTCTGCGCTGCGGCTCGCGTCAGGAACCCGTCCTCTGAGGCGAGGGAAGTCTGCACGGCGGCGATGGCTTTAAGAAGATCTGTCGGCGTTGTCCAGAGACCTGCTGCTGCTAGCTCGGGGAGCTCATGGTGTGGTGCACGGGCTTGAACGTCTCCAGTCAAGTGCGCTTTGGCGTAGTTCTGTTCGACTTCTGTGAATGGTCCGTAATGCGATCGTGTCATCTGCAACGGGCCCAAGACGAGCTCCTGCATGATCTCTGCAAAGCGTTTCGAGAGTAGATGCTCGAGGAACAGCTGCAGGACCGTCCATCCGCCTCCTGAGTAAGCGAATTGCGCCCCAGGGAAGGAGTTGAAGTGGATCTGAGGTGTGTTCGCTGGAGCAGTGCCAGCCAGGATCTGCTCTACCGAAGGAACTTGGCCATCGTAGCCTGAGAAACCACCTTGCGATAGGCCGGAGGTGTGTGAGACGATGGTGCCGACTGTCATTGCAGAAAGAAGTGATTCAGTCTTATCTGTCGTGATCAAGTCGAGAATGTGTGCCGGAAGGTGGTCCGAGATGGGAGTGTCGTAGGTCAGACGGCCCTTATCGATGAGTCTGGCGACCGCAATGCCAGTAATGGCCTTGCTTATGCTACAAGCCTGATATATCGTGTCGACATCTTCGCTTCCTTTGGTAATGACATGTGTCTCGACGGTGCCTCCAGACAGAACTGCGATGGACGCGGAAGGAACACCTGCGGCTTGGAGCAGCTTCAGTGGCACGATGGACGAAAGATCTTGGAGTTGAGGCATGGCTATCAATGCGACAAGAAGAGAATAATATCCAGGGAGAAGTTGCAAGTCATGAAAGCGCGACGTACTTAGCTATCTGCTTCGTAGTGTATACATGTATGGATACAGCTGTCCTGCTACAATGGGCCACCGCTCATTGTGACTGCGCCTGACGCGGCCCCGGTGCAAGGCCACGTCAAGCTGCTACGCAAAGCGTACCGTATGCATGGTGCGAGTGATCGGTTCCTACTGGCGCGTAGCCGGGGTAGGTGATGAATGAAGCGAATATTTGGAATGTAATAGGTGTACTGGACTCCGACGAAAGCGGTGTTGGTGATTGCGAACTCCGCCAATTTCGCCCGCAGACATGGACCGAGGGACGAAGCAAGGCACAGCAGAAGTGCGGCGCTGGTGGAAGATTTGCTTGACTCGATACTGAGGGGGACAAAGCATTATAACCACTGCTACGACTCACTCTAGTTCAGGCGTGCAAAGAGTGACCGAGTTCTCTCTCGCAAGCCGAAACACCACCAACACCTTCGCTAATTCCAACCCGTACCCCAAATGCTCTATGCAAGAAGCCACTGCCATGGTCATCCGGGGCCTGATATGCGTCTCGGACGCCCCTTCCTCACTGACCCCTCTGCTTGAACTTCCTCCCCCTTCCCGCATTACCCGCACCCCGCCCAAACCCTCCACCACCCTGCCCATTACTCCAACCCTGCTGCTGCTGCCACGCCTTCGGTCCCGCCGGCGGTGCACCAGCAAACTGCCCAGGACCCTGCTGCTGCATCGGGAACCCCATGCCTCCTCCGTTCATCGGTCCCATGCCCATGCCAGGCATACCCACACCCATACCCGGCATCATGGGCATACCACCCATCATCATCATCGGATTCTGCATCATCATAGGATTGTTCATCATCATGGGATTCATCAAGGCGGGCATACCGGGTTGCATGCCGGGCATTGTGCCAGAGGCCATGGCGTTCATTTGCTGGACGAACTCTTGCATGTTCTTGGGTGCTGGGACCGCGGGCGTGGCGGTATTGTTGCCGTTCGCGACGGTGTTTTTGGTCATAGCGGCTGGTCCGGTAGGCTTACGATCGTTCGCGAGTTCTTCTTCGGCAGGCCTCTTCTTACCATTTGCAGAAGTCGGCCTCGAGCCAGTGGGAGAAGGTGATTTCGCAGCAGTGGGAGTACCAGCATTCGACGTCTTGCTGGCTTCCTCGGCCTGCTTCTTCAGCTTCTCAGCTTTCATTTCCTCGCTGAACTCCTTCACCTTCATCACCATCTCGTCGTCCTGTGCGAGATCCTCAAGCAAACACTGCTCACCGCACTTCGGACACGTGAAGTCCGAGTCAATCAGCGCATCCTCTATGCAAGTACGACAGTACGTAGTAGCGCAGCAAGGCGTCTTGACAGGGTCATTGAACAGCTTGTTGTCTATCGAACACTCCACTCCCCGAGCGCGCATGATTTCCTGATCCGCCTCGAGCTCCTTGGACTGATCTGCAGCCAACTTATGTTTTTGCTGGAACTTGTCCCACGATGCCTCATCAGGCTTTGCGATCACCCACTCTCCATTTGCTGTGTACATAGCGCCCGCAGGCAATTGTGATACATCCACTTTGCCGTCCTCGCCTACTACCTCAGGCTTCTCGATGACTTTGAGGAAGGAACGGGGGATACCAGTGGTGCGACGGAACTTCGGCCGGCCATCATAATTGGTGTCTTGGTTGGTGGGGCAGACTTGTATCCAGTGACCTTTATCGCCACAGCGATGGCAGATGTAGCCAGGTGGTGGCGGCTTGTCGGGCACATCGATCTTTTTGGGGAAGAATGGTCTGTTATTGACACCCTTTCTGTTGTATTTGTCAGCGACTGTATCAAGTCTCGCTCTGGAAGGGTACTTACGCAGCAATTTCCGCCTGATCGACCGCCCATGATGCTTTGTTTTCTGAGAACAGCGCCTGCAGCTTCTCCTCTTCAGTCATGGGCTTCCCGGATTGTACGGTACTGCTGAGGACGGGCGTGCTCTTCGCAAGATCTGGTCGCATTTCTTCTTTGCGGTGCTGATTTTTGGCGTTCACTGGCGCCTTGCCGGAAACGTATCGCGCAGCTCTGCCTGCACCTGGCTTCGAGGCCGGTAGTCTGCGAGCGACGACTGTAGTCGAGCGTGGGATTTGCACAGTGTCATCATCGTATCCTATTTGAAGTCAGCAAATCGCTCGTTTCTCGCAAGCAGCAATCAGGAACACTTACGCTCATTGGTATCAGACATGTAGATCTCGAGATCAAAGTCTGTGCCATCACCAAGTCGTGAGTATGCGATGATCTCGCGCTTCACTTCAAACACCGACAAGCTGGTGCCGTCAAAGGTGATCTGTGACGGCTCCTTTTGCGACTTGAACTTGAAGAAGATGGAGGAGGACATCTTCGCTGAGGGTGAGTGGTGGTAGATCGGCAAGATGCCAGAGGTAACAGCGATTGGTTAAGTCCAGACAGTCAAGGCCAGATACAGTCGCAGTGGTGAAGGGTGTCGATTCGAGGACGAGGATGTTGTTGTGAAGGAAAGGGGAGTATGTAAGTTAGACTACAGGAAGCAGATGATGTACGGCAGAAGCGGATGAGGTTTGTGTAGGCCAGAAGCGAACAGTAGATCTCAAAGGCCAGTGGCACAAGTGATGTCTTTAATTGAATAGTCTCTGCTCTGCGACAATAACAACAGGCTGTGAGTCAGTTCTGGTATTGTTCCAGCCTCAGTGTCCAACGCCTGCCCGCAGTCACTCCAGAAGTGATGCCTCGCTATCGCCAGACTCGTGTTCCCTCCCCTAAGTCGTTGTCACAGTGACTAGCTGTGGTAATCTCCCGTCATCAATTGAGTGAAGTCGTGCGCGATCTGCAGCTTCGTGGTAATGCGACCGGCGCAGAAACTGTCGTGGAAGCGTGCGAAGGAACACGAGAAGGTGATGGGTGGGGTAATGTAATGGCGAACGAGGTGTACGACGAGGTGTTGGTGTTAAAGAGCAAGAGCAGATGTGGGAGTGAGGAGAAGATTAAAGAAGGCGGAGGCATCTGCTTCGCCGCTTACGGATGTGCACATGACTAATGAGGCAGAAGACACGTGATCATCCCTTCACTTCCACCTGCTCGCATTCAACTTCAAGTCCTACTTGACATGGTACCAAACGTTGACCGATGCGCTTTCTTAGCAGTGTAGCCTATATCATTTACATCTGTGCTTTCTTTCCAATTCGTCTTCCTCCCAAGCACCTCTGATAGTACCATTTCACAGTAGTCTCCTTCACTGAATTTCCAGTCCCTCCGACTCGGTCCTCAAGACATTGTTCCCAGTCTCACCGGCACTCAACCGTTCTAGAACTCACTGGATCCGTACCAGCAATCCCATCCAGAGCTCCGTACCATTGTCAATACTCTATGTCCTTTCTCCATGGATCCATAAGTCCCTACGCGCCTGTATTCGTGGCTCAGAAACCGTGTTCTAGGCTCACGAGGCTGCAGAAAGTCAGTCCATCGTCTCGGTGGTCTCGATGAGCTGCTTTCAATGCATTGGTCTCTCGTTGTTACAACAGTGTGGCTCTCCATTTACGCAGCGTCACTGGTATGAGCGCTTCCACCGGCCGTACCACTCAGAGAAGCAATAATGCAGAACCGAAATGTGACACCGTGTAACGCGCCCGACATCCAGTTCCGCTTTCCCCAATGTACGGCGCTTTCTATTCCCACTATTGCAGCTATCATGATACTACCCCAAGCACTTCTCTCATGCCTCGGAGATGAAGTCGCTCATGACCTCCGCGAAACGCCCCGTACGATCCTCCACCTGCATCGCAGTCTGAATGCCAAGAATCACCTGTTGAACACCAACACCGATATCCCTACTCCCAGTCGTTTCCTCAATCATCTGAATGGCCCTCTGTATATCCTCAAATTGACCCGAATCATGCATGATATGCGCTAATTCCTGCTGTGTGTTCACGTTGGGAACAGCGATTTGTTGATTAAAGCTGATCTGCAGCTGCTGCATGACCGTCTTCTCGCTCGTGGTCGCGAAGATCAGCAGCGGACGGCCTAAGGGTGGTTTATTCTTCATCAGACCTTTGATAGCGGCCAACACTGACGGTGAGAAACGAGGTCCGAGAGGCACCCAGTCTAGAATTAGGTCTAGATCGTCCAGAACGAGGATATTCAGGGGCGATTTGTACGCGTCCGTGAATACCTTTTGGAGATATTGGATCTTCTGCATCTCGTTCATGCCGATCATGTCCATGGGGCGCACGAGTTTGATGAAGGGAAATTCGGAATCTATGGCTATTCTTGCTGCCAAAGCGGTCTTTCCGGAGCCTCGTGGACCATGGACTAGCACCGAAAGTAAGGGTGTGGTGTTTGATTTGACTTGATTGATGAACTCTGCGCCGGTCTCAAGGATCTTATCGATGTGAGGGGAGAACTTGATGATGCCGCCTTCTACTGCTCGGGAGAGGTCCTCCTCAGACACGCCGAAAAGTGGCTTGACTTCGTCCAGGGCGCGAACGAAGTCGGCCATCATGACTTTCATGTCCATGATGCTGTCGTCTATTGCCGCGACTGTGCCGACTTTAATATGGCGTTGCATGGCGAAGGAAGATGCCGATTTCACCAGGCCGTTGATCTCCGCACCGCTGAAGTTGCGTGTGCGCTTCGCGAGCTCTGCAATATTAACATCGTTGCCCATCACGCCGTTGGCCGCCATCTTGCTGGTATGAATCTTCAGGATCTGCTGCCGGCCGTGTTCGTCCGGGAGTGAGATCTCCATGTGCACCTCCAAGCGACCTGAGCGAAGAAGAGCTTCGTCGATCATGTCTTTTCGGTTGGTCATGCCGATGAGAAGAATGTTGTTCAGCTGCTCTACACCGTCCAGTTTTGAGAGTAGCTGGTTGACAACACTATCGCCGACACCGGTCCCACCGCCTGCCCCGGACCCACGCTGTTTGCAGACCGCATCCAGCTCATCAAAGATGATGATGTGCAGTCCTGATTCGTCTCCCTTCTCCTTCTGCTCCTTCTCTGCATCTGCGAACAGCTTCCTGATGTTCTCCTCAGACTGCCCAACATACTTATTCAGCACCTCTGGTCCGTTGATGACCTTCGGCTCCCGTGCATTCAACATCTTTCCAATCTGCCTCGCAATGAGCGTCTTTCCAGTACCAGGTGGCCCATACAGAAGTATACCCCGGACATGCTGTATTCCTATCTTCTCAGCCAGTCCAGGAGGGAAAATGCGTGAGGCGAAGGCTCGTCGGAAGATATCACTGAACTCTGCATCCAACCCACCAATTCCCATGTCCTCGAACTTGAAGTCTGGACGTATCACCGAGTTCGCGGCAGGTCTGCGATTCGAGCCTCGTAGGTTGATTGGTGTCTTTGCATCCTTGAAGTAGTTGATTTGACTCTCTGGCGTTAGTATACCCCGGGCATTAGGCGATGTAGACTGCGCTCCACTCGACTTCAGGCTTGATATGTCCACTAGTTCCACTGTTTTGACAGTCATGCGTAGGGGTATGCTCTTGTAGTCCATCAGCACCATCTGCCCCGGTGCGAATATCTGATTTCTGAAGGTCTGTGTGAACGCCAACGCGAGCTCATCTTGATCGTACGGCGTTTCTGTGCTCTTCCTGCCAGCGAAGCCCACTTCCACGTCCATGCTGCCTAAATAGCTCTGTGCCCCATGGCTGAATGGATCGTGTTGCTGGACTTCCACCACATCCGTAAGCGCCACCTGCATCCATGTTCTCTGCGGATCGCTCAGGGATATGTGTCCGCGAGGGAACTGCGTATGAGGGCGTGCGCTGACTACATACTGTCCATTGAGAAGCAGATAGACGTCCTCACGGCTTGCCGGGAAATCCTGAGAACTGACTGCGCAAACGTTGCCAAAGGTGTACGAATTATCAGGGCTTTTGGCCAACCGAAATTGCATGGGATGGCGCATATCGCCAGCGGGGCGTCCCTTTGGCTCTTGATTGTGCGCTACTGGTTGCTGAAATCGACCTTCGGGATCGCGTTGTGCCTGTGGAATGGTCCCTCGAGAAGGTGGAGGTGGTGGTTGTTGGCCGCGACTGCCAAACAGGCTATCGCGGTTGAACATGTCTGGGAAGGTGCCTCCCCGTACCTCTCCTCTGCCGGTAATGCTGCTCTACATATAGCTGCAACAGTGGATTTCGAGATAAGATGACCGTGAGAGAGTCGCTTCGGTTTTACTTGCAATTGGAAGACAATAAAACTCTCTCGAAGGTAGTGTATTTCGCGTGGATGTTGCTATGACCTGTCGGAGAGATGCACAAGCAGCTTTGTATATTTAACGAGAGCAGCGCCAGTTGTATAAAGATCGGCAATCCTGAGTCGACAGCTGGCTTCGAGCGAAGAGTATGACAGTGCGACAGTTAAATGTTATGTTGCCGCCTTGGTCTTGATGCTGTTCACGGTGACAATTGTTCGTCTGACCGACCCTCAAGGTGCCGTTACGTCAGCGGGGTGGCTTGCGATTCGACGATCTGATAACAGAGACACCATTCACAGCACTCGGGACCACACATCATCGACTTACGCCACGATGAGCGCCCGAACCGATTCCGAGGCCACGTCGACCCAGTCCACTACCGGTATCACACCTTCGACACTGAGCGAAGCTCTGCGCGACAGGCTTGCGGCCGAGCATGTCGATATCCAGGATCTCTCCGGTATCGCGCCCAACTCCATACAAGTCGCATATAGGCTAACGGAGCACAGGTGGCTGCGGCCAGATGTTCGAAGCTATCATCGTCTCACCGCAGTTCGCAAAGAAGACCACCCTAGCGCGCCACCGACTAGTCAACGGTGCACTGAAGGAGGAGATCGCCGCCATACATGCTTGGACGCCGAAATGCTATACGCCTGAGGAGTGGGAGAAGAAGCAGGGTGGGAGCTGATTTATGCACGACCACGACATGTGCTAGTCTCAATGATCAGGTGGTGGCCGCGGCTTCCCAGTGGCTGGCACCTCCTCGTGATAGGACGACCAAGATGCGACATGGTCAAGCACGCTGGTCCGATCTGATTGTGTGTCACAGAGGCTTCGTAATAGTCTGTATTGTGGCGATCGGTCTGGTGAATGTGAGCTGCTACCTCTCGCTTGCTACCAGGGATGGCTTCGTGCGGCTCTCACCCGAGCGCCGTGATACTCATCTCGACCGTCCAAGTCTAGATCACGACGCTATGGAGATCGCCTTCAGCTTTGATCTAGCAAGCTGACGCACTCATCCCTCCCCTATGAGTTTACATGCGCTGCGGACGATGGGTGTAAGTTGGACATACGATGCGACTATGACATAGGAAAGGAAAACGTTGGACATTGATCATCTCAAGTACCCGCACTTGAATCCCGCTATTGGCCTGCTTGACAATGAAAGAGTGTCTGAGCAGCGGAAGCGCCGATGCCATGCAAAGCACCTCTCAGCTCCATCCCATGCGCATCCCGCGCATCCTGCCGTATCATTGTGGCTTTCGAAGCTTCATCGCTCCATCGAAAGCATCTTTGAAGCGCTTAGCCCCCTCCACGGCCTTCTCGACTTGCACCCGATTCTGCATCATCTCCGCCAAACTGACCTTGCGCATCGCGTTAAACGCCAAAGTACAGGTGCCGAAGTGCGCGAGTGATTTTCGTAGCGTGTTCCCCACCTACTCCAGCCAGCATGCCGTCCAATCGAGGCAGGAACTCACGGGGCCCGTGTCGCGGTATTGTGCACCTGCACCAGATCGTCCGCGAGCAAGACTGGCTGCGCTCGCCCGAAGTACACGATGCGTGTGTCGTCCTCAGCAGCGGTTGTGCTCATCGTGATTCGAGCATGTTTAGGAAGGAATGATGTTGAGCCCAGTATCTGCATCCATCGAGCATCAAGAAGATCAGCGTTTGGGTCGATGACCTCGATGGCCACGTCTTGCAGTCGCGGTGCGTCTGCCATGATGATGCAAATCGCTCGCACGGTAGCGTAGAAGTGCGAGCACAGCACTGGGTATAGTCCGTTTGGTGCCTGGAGTCTCAGCTTCAGTCTACGAACTTTGTGCATCGCTGCCAGGGCATGTTTGGCTCCGTAGTCGTCATGGTCGAGAACAGCCGACTCGAAAGAACAGCGCGGTACTGGACCAGTTCCAACACCAGACCCTCCATTCCAGATACGAATTGTGAAAGGGTATGAGATATAAAGTACCTCCTCTGCCTCTGCATGAACGGATTTCGAAACCCTCAGAATTTCTGTCTGCGCGCAACCAGGAGTTTTGTGGGCCAGTGTATATCCGTAGACGATCAACCTCACCTCTGTGGGCAAGTCGATGAAGCGATGGAAAGTTGCTGACTTGTCGAGTCCGCGAAGGCCCCTGACCATGCTAGACTTGTCCGATCTCGATCCGGGAGACGATGCGCGGTTGTCGATTGCTTCGCGGTCGGAAAGAAACCGCCGTAGCTCGCCGATCTTGCACTTCGGGTAGTCGAGCTTGCCACACTTGGTTAGCATGATGAAGACTGGGATGGATAGTGGGTACGGGGAAAGAGTGTTAGAGTGAATGGATGGTGTAGGCAGAGGGAGTCGTGCGCAAGAGTACTGCCTTTCAACGCGAGGACCTCATGCCGGGTGGCACGTGCAAGCTCGGGATCAATTGAAAGCCGTTTCAATCGAGCCATTGTGCTGAGTGATGAGATAGATTAAGTGAAGTCAAGCCCATGCATTTGCATAACAAAAGTCTACTCTGCCTCTCTACAAATCTCCAACTGCGTGACTGACAACCGCATCCGAGGGACAGTGTATGAGCTCAAAGCGAAGCGAAGACAAGTCCAGCGCTCACCTGTTCGCTATAGTCGATAGCCTCGTGGTTGCCTCATCGATGAAGGAGGAAGGTTCTGAGTGACCTTCCGAGTGTAAACTGTATCGCTGTCCGTGTAGTTGGTCTTCGCCGGCTACGTGTTGTCAGGTCATGTGGATCTTCCGTCAAGGGCCCCGCGGTGTAGAGCGTCTGATACGTGCTACTTCCGCGGTGTAGGTGGAACATGTGGATGTCAATGATGTTGTTCATGATCCCCAGCCCTGCGCCAACCACCGCGTTGCGCAAGCAGATGGCTGGAGGCGCGACGTCAGTCGACGCGCTCGCGCACTCTCACACTGCACGATTGCTGCGGTCAACTTCTCACACACATCGGCTTTCTTCGACCAGTCACTCGTTCAAGGTATTTTATTCAACTTCTTGTTGCATTCATCAAGTGTTGCACAGAAGACCAAGGTCTTGGACACGCGCTCGGAAACCGGATCAGCCGGCGTCAGCAGCCACGCAGCCGCCCCACGTTGATAGCGTTCAGGCGTCACCAAGCAACCGCAATCAGCACCATCATCGTCTAGCAACACCGCAAACTACACTTCACGCGCACAACGGATGCGCTCAACGACGATTCAGCAGTCGCTCGCTACAACAACACACCCCTCCCGCTGACCGCACACGCTCGTTAACCAGAGCTTCGCGCTCACCAACCGCCCACCATGCCACCACCAACACAAGACACCCGTTTCCTCGAATCGCGGCAACCGCTCCCCCTCCAGCCCCGCCAATACGCCAGCAACGGCGACACCATAGCCATCCCAGCAGTCTACCAGGGCCTAAACTCCGGCCCTTCCCCAGGCGTAGTAGTAGGCATAGTCCTCGGCTCCGTCTTCGCCTTCCTCTTCTTCGTCTGGCTACTCTGGACACTCAGCAACGGCGGAGGCTGGATCCGCGCCTCCCGCGACGAGGAAGAATCAGTTGTAATCTCACACTCGCGACATCGCGGCAGCAGAAGTGGGGGAGGGGAGAAGCGGCGGAGTAATGGTGGGGGACGGAGGGACAGGGTGTACAGAAGTGAGCGGGTTGTGAGGGACTTCCCACCGCCGAGGGATGTGAGTCGAAGTCGGGTCAGGGAGACGGTGATTGTGGATGATTTTGTTGTGCCACCGAGAGAAAGGCGGGTGGACGGGGATGATGTTGTGGAGGTTATTGAGGAGCATAGTGATATTGTGCCGCCGAGACGGAAGAGTGGAAGGACCAGTGGAGGCGCAGGCTATAGGTGAGTCTACCTGTTGAGCGTGGGGACTTAGTGCAAGGCGGGAGGGCGGCAGCGGTTGAGCGAGACCTCCGGTCAAGGACCGTTGCTGATGCGTCTGCGTCTACAGTGGGGCACGTCGCTACTGAGCTGCGAAGCGGCTTTCTCATTCGGCGAACACTTTCATGGAGGCGCAGGACTTGCTTCGATCGAACATTTGCTTACAGGCCTTCCCATCACAGACGCGGGCAGGACTCCGATCTAGGATACTGAGGATAGCGACACGATTCATAAACGCTGGCTTTCGCTTTGCACTGAACATCAACCTGGCATCAACACTCCGCGCTAAAAGCCGCTACAACTTCAAAGACACACAAGTGGGGGATCTCGCCGAGTCGCAGAGACGGATCACAGATCCACTAGCAACCGCGCGACAGTCGTCCCGAGACGCAGCGCAAGGCCTGTCTACGAAACATCACGTGGCCACGACTTACTCGCTATGAGGGAGAGCAGGACGAAAGGCGCGCGGAGAGATTACGGAGAGTGAGCGCGAAGGAAGCCGCTGAGGATGGAGACTCGGTGAGAGTCGTGGAAGGAGTGCAGCATTGGAATAGGTTGGGAGACAGGGCGGTGCATATACTGATGATACCCAGGGACTCTGATAGCTTTCGTGTACAGTAATGTCTTCTCGCAGAGGAGTAAGCTTGCGTCGAACGGAGACTCTCGAGTACTGGACGTTCGATACGTGAGCATGCTAGATGTCTGTTGCTGTCCATTCAGCCCAGAACTTAGTAAGGCGGGTTTGAATCACCGCTACCGAGCGGTGTCCGAGTAATGAAATGCAAGCACTCCTTCAAGTAGTGTTACTGTCTGCACCAGCTCCATCCTCTATACGGTCGTCTTGACTCTACTACCCACTGAGGCTTGCGATAGGGAACATGCAGCGACCTCTTGCTCTCGTTTGGGCGGATTGGATACGCGCTTCGCGGCACAGCAAACGCCGCCGCATGCGTAGAGTCACTTCACGCGAATTCTTCAGTTTCTCCCACTTCGTCTCTCAAGCAAGTTATCTTTCGCGCTTCAATGATCGTCTATTCTCAGGTGATGTGTAAATTGCATTCCGTCCACCGCTCCACCGCGCAAACTAGACATCACTCTCAGATTTCGATCAATCTGTCCGTATGACACTTCGCCGCGCCCGCGCCGGCCAACAGCTCAAGGACGATGCAACATGGAACTCATAATCGCTGTTCGAAGTGCTCATCGAGCCACCCGCGCAGCCCGGCCTGAACGTAACGAAGGGGGGTCCTCGCAATCATCAATCTCGGTCTAGACTCGGGCGTGCCTGGCACATTCGCCCAATGACCAGCAAAGCCGCTCGGCCCCGCGCGCAACCTTACTCCTCGTGGCCATAGGGCAATACTAGCACGACTAGCTCGGCAGTGTTATCACAGCCGCCATGGCATTTACGAATAGCTGTTACAGTGTGCACGGGAGTCCTCTCGACATCCGATGCCGATGAGGTAGGGACGCGTTTCGGTTTGTCTACAGGTGCCATTTCTTTCTCAACTGCATCTCGATGCGAACATAACATAAGGCACAGCATTGCTGAGTCTGGCATTGATATCTGGAGGTGCTCGAAGCCAGGTAAAACACCATGGCCGCCGTCCAGGAATACGGCCATGACCACGCCATGGGAACCAAGGAGTTCTCCCAAGTTGCCATGTCACCCGACAAACCATCCTCCCCGGGTCCCTATGATCCGGCCAACGCGGACGCAAACGACATGCACCGCTTGGGCAAAGTACAAGAATTCCATCGCAACTTCGGCCTCTGGTCCGCCCTCGGATTCGTGTCTATCTACATGGCAACGTGGGAATTTGTGCTCGTCTCCCTAAGTGTAGGATTTGCCAACGGCGGCTTCGCTGGACTTTTCTGGTGCTTCATCACTACTGTCATCTGCTATGGCACTATTGTCGCGTCACTCGCGGAGATGGAGTCCATGGCCCCTACATCAGGAGGGCAGTACCACTGGGTTTCCGAATTCGCGCCGGAGAAGTATCAGAAAGTGCTGAGCTATGCGAGTGGGTGGATGAGCACGTTGGGATGGCTCGCGAGCGTTGCCAGCAGTACCTACGTGGTGACGATTCAGGTAGAGAGCATGATCAACGTGTACGCCCCGGATTGGACCTTTACGAGCTGGCAGATCACATTGATTATGTGGGCTTTCACGCTGATCACTATCGTCTTTAATACCTACGCGGCAGGGATTCTTCCTGGGCTGGAGATCGCCAGTCTGGTCGGTCATATAGCCGGCTTTGTGGTCACTCTGGTGCCGATACTTGTGCTTGCGCCCAAGAACAGCGCGAGAGAGGTGTTTGTGGATTTCCAGAATAACAGTGGGTATTCGAGTGTCGGTGCGGCGTACTTGCTCAGTCAGGTCACGGTCATCTACTGCAACTTGGGAAGCGACAGTGTGGTGCATGTAAGTCCTGCGACACCCTCAGAGTTCACGCCCCAGTCCGCTGACATATGGCATTAGATCAGCGAAGAGGTCAGCGACGCCTCTCTCACCGTTCCCCGCTGCATGTTCTGGTCCTATATCGGCAACGTCCTAATGGGCATCGTCATGCTCATAGCAATGCTGTTCTGCATCGGCCCGCTCGACGCGGTCCTCGAATCAGACGTCCCCTACCTGCTCCTCTTCAACAACACTGGCTCCCCCGCGCTTTCCCTAGCCCTGAACATTATCCTCTTCCTGCTGATCTACAGCGGCAATGTCACTGCCCTGGCGACGTGCAGCCGCGAAGTCTGGGCTTTCTCCCGCGACAAGGGGCTGCCGTTCTCGAAGTGGCTCGGGCACATGAACCCGCGATTCAGCATCCCATTCAACGCGGTATACGCTACTTCGGTACTTGTAGCAGTCCTCTGCCTCATCCAGCTCGGCAGTACGCTAGCCTTCAACATCATCGTCTCGCTCTCCGTCCTCGGCCTCTTGAGCACCTACATGCTTTCCATCGGCTGCGTGCTGCTCAAGCGTCTTCGCCACGAGCCCTTGCCACACGCACGCTGGAGTCTAGGACGCTGGGGCACGGTCATCAACGCTTTCGCATTGTTCTACAGCGCGTTCATCAATGTGTTCTGCTGCTTCCCGACCGCGTTGCCAGTGGGACTGGGTGACGCGAATTGGAGCCCGCTTATCTGGGTGGCAGTTGGGATTTTCAGCTTTGTGTTCTATGTGGTGTATGGGAAGAAGACTTATACCAGTCCGGTGGAGTTTGTCGAGGGGAGGAAAGCTGCGGGCGTGGGACTGCAGTCTTCCTGAGCGCTGTTCAATGAAGCACAAGTCAATCTTGATTACTAGCTTACAAAGCGCTTCGCCTTCTCGAGACCCAGACCATCCAGCACACAATTGACCTCGATCCCGAGATACTCAGTGACTCCACTCAGACTATAGCACGGAAAATTACGACCGCACAGGGCCGCTCTCTGTAGTGGTCAGATCCTCAGAGTCTGAGCGTTGCCCATTTGCTTAGTCTCCCTCAACGATAGTGCCGATGATGCATGCATTTCATCAACCGCAACAGCCAATGGGCCAAGTCGCATGTAGGCACGCGACCAAGGTTTAAGATTCACGTTGGCTGCTTGGCCCGTCGATCTTGATCGCGATGCATCAACGTATGTTATTAGTCACACGTTGAATAACTGAGCGCGATGGATCTTCCTCACCACGGAGCCATGTCAAATGATCCGATTTCGCCACGATGAGGTTGAGTGGTGGCTAGACCATGTTGACTGTCAATAATATGTAGGTATGTGAGTCGCGTGCCTGGTGGCGCAGTGAGTGCCGGTAGCGCTCTGCCAAGCACTCCAACTTGATGTTACTACCGGATTGTCACTTTCTCTCATCATTTCCATGCATGCCATGGAACTATCAAACAAGTGCATCGCTGCGCTCAGCCTGGCTCTTGCCACACGTCTCGACATCAATACAGCCAAGCATGACTTGGCGACTGCCATTTCCTGCTCCGCGGACGGTGCTGTGTTTGTCACCGCTGACCAGGCTATGCTGACATTGTAGAACGTATATGGGAGAGTACCATATCATCGAGTCGGTTATTCCTCATTCTCCCGTCATCTCGCAACGATCTCGTCTCACTGTCGTTCATTCCCTCTTTCCGTCATCACAATGAACATCTCCAAAGAGTACACCCCACCCCTAAGCCATGAAAACCAACGCTCCCGCTTCTCCTCCCCTCTCCACCACGCTCGCGCCGCTCTCCCGACAAGAGACTCCCCCAAAGCCGCTCTCCGCAACCTCCAGTTATTTTTCACAGCCACCTGGCTCGACTGGCTCAGCATAGCCATAATCGTCGCAACCGCAGCAGGCGTCTGGACCGCGCCCCACACCTTCACGCGCCTCTTCCCAGTCAGCAGCCCAGACGGCACAGTCTACTGGCCCGAGCTGAGTTACCCTTACATCGAGCCCATCTTCTCCGCCGCCTTAGCCGGAAT
>JAVRRP010000463.1:0-17962 GCA_036872775.1 Oleoguttula sp. CCFEE 5521 | reverse complement strand
GTTGGAAAGCTGCCGTTGAAGTTGTGCTCCCCGCTGAAGTAGTCGTTATTGCTTGTTGGTCCAGTGAGCATAGCAGGGCTGAGCGGCCCAGATCGTAAAGAACCCGGCCAGCCGGGGGTGACCGCTGGGAGAAGAGAAGCTGGTGAGGTGAGACTGTTCACGCCAGGCAGTTTGGGTCCCGGGGTCTCTGCTGGATTGCCGAACGCGTTCTCAAATGGGTTGGGCTCTCTCGAGAATTGACTATGGTTCTGTGAGAAGTAGTCCGGCTCGCCGTTGCTTTGGGAGGGCTTTGGTGGCGGGGCAAGTGGCGCATTGATCGTCGGCGCGCTGTCTTTCGTGTCTGTGTCCTCTGGCTGATTGATGGTCGGCACTTGAGTCTCTGCTGGGTGGTTAGCCGGGCGATACGTTACATTGCTGATATCGCGGTGGCAATGACGCGACTCACCTTGTTTGATGGCGGGGACGGCAGCGTCTTGGGGATCGTCTGGCAATAGTGTCAGTGACCATAGTCTACATGTCGATAACGTCTGCCCGTAGTGACCAGCGTCGGGCTGACACACGCGCTCAATGCCCGATGACGAAATGGTTGTCGATGCACGTGTGTTTATACCGGGGTATATGGGGGATTGACGGGGCGGGCTGGACCTCAAGGAGTGCTGACGACACTAACATACCTGCTGTGTTTACTGTCCCTCGAGTCGTTCGTGGCGACGATGTAGAGCTCTTGTCGCCGGGCAGTGATGAATTGTCGGAGAGTCGCGATGTAACGGCTGCTGCCATGATGACGCACCGTGGCTTCCTTGCACGATGATGTCGTTCCTGCTTCGGGGCACCTTGATAACTACTTCGCCTGCTCTCTCTTCTCTCCACTTCGCCTACCCAATATTAATTTCACTGCTGATGCATGTGTCAGTTATTGTTGTGGTCAAATTCATACCTCATCGGACTGCACAGGCAATGTCCAAGCAGAAAGCCTGGCGAGATTCCCCGCCAGCTTGGTGGCGAGGACCTGCAGTTCGCTCCCTCACTCGAACGGCGACGGCATCGTGCACTCCCTGTCGCATTGCAAATTCATCAGGTAGTGATCATACTCACATTCAGGATGCTCTTCGAAGTAAGGCTGGTGAGACGCTGGCCTGCCTGATGTTGTAGTGATGGTTGGGCGCGCCTTCCAAACTACGTTACGCAACTTCCAGTATTGCGACGATGGCGACGAGAGCTCTCAGGGACTGATACACACGTTCGTCGCGTGTCAATCAATTCAGTCGTTCACGGCGTATTGCTCTGCTGTGGCTGTGACCTCGTGGTACGTGGCGTATTCGGCTCGGTGATGGTGCCAATGCCAGATTCGCGGGTTTGGTGCAGATATTGACGTAGTCGCAGCGTGACGTAGCGTGCGTAGCAAGATAAAAGTCGATGGAAAGGGAAGAGGTGCGTGCGAGCGTCGTGGTCAGTCAGCCGCCCCACCCCGCACCGAGGACGTGCAGTGGGCTGGCTCGGCATCCACGGTCGTGCTTGGAAATCGGTCTCCTCTTTCGCACCTTCCTTTTGTGTCTCTGAACGAAGATGTGAAAGGAAAGAACACATAGCGCGCTGTCGACACTATAATGTTAGCATGGAACTTAGGCGTGGAGGCAGTATGCAATCCCGAAGAATGCGTTTTTGCTGACCACCAGCCAGAACTGCATTTTGCCGAAATCCCATTCGCAATCATGCGATCCCGCAAGAGCCGGAACTCTGTCCGGTGCCACTGATGTCACGTGTTTGCCGTGTTTTGTAGCACGACGCGTCAACGTTCAACAACCGGTTGTCGACAGTATCGCATCTATCCGCGCATGAGACGAAACCGAGGGATTGACCCGTTACCAGCATGGCGGCTCAAGTGAACCTGAGACGCAAGCGACTATGACCGGAGACCGCAAGTATCTCATGAGAAGCGCGCAGGGAAGTCGATTCGAGCCCGGACTGTGATCCTGTACCGGATACGCTGGGACTATCTACACCTCCATCACAGGGAGTAAGGAGCTGAGACCGTGACCAGTCCTACTGATGCAGATGACTCCGTCCCACACATGCCGAGACCGGAGTTTGCGAGGCTACAAGCGGCTTTCCCATGACCTACAGCGGACACAGGGACCTAGGAGGGCCGGAACAGGAGACCAGCTTCCTTTGTAGTGCCAGCGCTGCGTCAGCTGCAGATACTACCTTCATGATTGCCAGCGTTCTCGGAAATAAATCCAGACGCCAGACCGTATGCTTCCATTTAGGATGACTCGGCGGCGAAGCTTGCTAGGGTGGTCCAGAGCATTGCAAGGACCAGATCCAGCTCCGTGAGTGTGTGCGGTTCTCCCATGAGATGGCCATAGCTGCGGGCGACCTGTGTGCACAATGCACGAACACTTCGGAGCCGTACTTCGCGGCCAGGGCATGGAGATCTTTATCTTCGTCATGTGCAGGACCACATGGCAGTACTTCATGTGAGAGGGGAAGGAGGGGTTCGAGGTTGAACGATGTCGTCGAAACAGAGCCATTGCCTCCCGGCATATGTCTTGGCGCGTCAAATCCGACCTCAAGGCATGGTCATGGGATCAGGACATACTCCGACTGGGTGTAGCTTTGCCTTTGCGGCCGTCGACTGTTCCATCTTTGAATCATGTATCGTGTCCTCTATCCCCTCTTTGTCAGTGCAGACACCCCTTCGACCGACGGTGGAGACTTACGAGCCTGTGTCGCGGATGGCGTCGATGCCATGGCTCTGCGGTGCACATGACGCTGAAGACTGCTTTCGTGAAACGGCGGAAGCTAGGAGCAAAGAAATGTAGGGCATAAGAAGTGCATTCGTGACTCTGTGGGTCGTGATCGAGATGAGAGAGATGTACATGTATATAGACCTACCGCGCCACTTACTTACATGGACTGTTCAACGAACTCGCAGAACACTACAATACTCGCGTTGGCTGGGCTCACTAGCCATCCGGCATGACCTGCTAGTCTATTGATTCTTGATTGCTGTGTGCTGAGCAACACGTTGAATCTATATGTATTGTTCGCTGATCGGGCAGAACTCGGGATCAGCACGGCTGAGACGAACTGGAGATGACGATCTTAATGCTCGCCTTGCCTCGTTTTACGCTTTGCACTTTCGAATCAGCACTTTGCCTTGTCACATTCGAAGAGGTCGTACGTTACAACATGTTATTGCGATATACCGCTCACACTTGTGTATCCCTGGTTTTCGACCCTTTTTCGATTTCATCGAAATTCGATCCCACCACCTTCGCCATGTCTTCGCCTGCAGAGACCACTCGAGAGGCGCAGTCTCCAAGAATCTGCACCGGTACTCTAGAGAGACACTCATGCCAGTACACCTGGCCCCCTATGGAGGCTCGCTGTACCCCGGAGGTCCCAATACCCAGCCCATCCATAGTCGAGGCACTCTCTCAGAGCAAGCGCGCGCCCAATCAGCGCCGAGCTTCGGCTTGCCGGATAAGGGAAATCGTCTGGAGAGGTCCAGTAGGTAATTGAATGTCCCGATCCCGCATCGCTTTCATTACGTCCAAGTGCTCCATGCACATTGCCCTTCTCATATCTCAGATTCGCACCCGCCAAGTCGTTTAACCATCCATCGGGCTGCGCAGTGTAGACTACTGATCGCACAGGACCCCCATACACCGCACACACTACGCTTCCCCCGCTGTCGTCTTCGAGCAGTGACAAGACTCCGACACGACTCTTGCGGAGTACGACCGCGTCTCGAATACTTTGAGTCCACCGAGCGCGGTAAACGACCACGGCTTGCGTTCTGGCCACAAGGTGACTCTATCGACTCACAGATCCTGCAGTGTTCAGGACGACAACCGGGACAGCGCTTTCTCGTCTATTACCGATCGAGCGTCTGCACCACTAGGTCGTAAGCAACACCACAGTGCTGACGTCCGGTCGTCACGATCTCCACCACCACCATGAGTGAGCCTCCGCGCCGCAGCAAGCGCGCCCTCCCCGCGGCTTCCCCCGACAACCCACCACCCGCCCAACCAACCATTGAAGCCACCGGCTCCGACAACGAAGAAGAGGAGGAAGTCACGCGCTGCTTATGCGGTCAGCAAGAATACCCAGGTCCGCCGCTTAGTCCGGCGTTCACAACCGAGGACACGCAGTCGGACGATGCAGGCGCGTGGTTCATCTCGTGTGATGGGTGCCATGTGTGGCAGCATGGAGGATGTGTTGGACTGGCAGACGAGAGCCAGAGTCCAGAGAAGTACTTCTGTGAGGAATGTCGGCCGAAGAGCCATGACAAGAGGGTGGACTCGAGAGGGTGAGTCGAAGTCTCTATACTGTTATTCGCGTGCTTTCGTCCCGCACGCCGCAGGCGAGCAGGCAAGCATGTGTGCAAGGCCAGGTGGGAAGCATGGGTGCAGACGGCTACAACAAGCTCGCAGCCTAGCACATGTGCCTGCAGCATGTGACGGCAGGGAGGGATGACAAGCGTGGACTCGAGCCTTCTCATCTGTGCCTTTCTCACCTCGCATCGAAAACGAAGCAATGATGGCGCGCTACCACACAAGCTCAGTCAAACGCGCAGCAGCTAAACAAGCTCTTCACAGACAACGCTACTCCCTTTACCTCCCCGTAACGAGCAAGATCGCGGCACGCAAGAATAGTATCAGCAGTCGAAGCGATGAGAGGTCACGGAAAGAGCGCGCGGAGATTTCGAGAGGTAGTATCGATCCTGCTAGTGGCAAGAGAAGAGGCACAATTCGAAGTCGGGAGCACGACGATGAGGCGGAGCAGATACAACGAGCCATTGAGGAGAGCAAGAGAGAGGTTGAAGGAGACGGAAAGTCGTCCAAGTCGTCGAATGGCACGAAACGGAGTGGGAAGCGGTCGAGGGAGGACAGTAGCGAGGAGTGAGTCGGCCAGCTGCGTTGAGGAAGGAGAAGGAGCTGACCATGTCATAGTCGCATAAAGCAAGAAACGAAACGGCAGCGCAGAGGGTCAGAGGCATACCCAGCAGCACTTCGCACCTCTGCGATCGAGGATGACACGGACGACGAAGAGGAGAATACTCCAGCTAGTCGGGCGAAAAAGGCAAGAGCAGATGCGGTACAGACAGCTCGACAGATCGAGCAACGGGAGAAGGAGAAGGAGCGCGAGAGAGCAAGAGCTGAAGCGGCAGGGCGGAGACAACAGCGCGCTGGACGCCGAAGAGGTGATGGTCAATCAGCCTTCCGGAAAGCATGGCATGCATGTACTGACACCGACCATAGACGGCGAACCCAGCGACGAAACCCCAAACCCAACGCGGACCTCACCCCTAGCATCCTCCCAGCCCGAGAGTCCACCTCCCGAATCCACCCACCCAGAAAAGATCTCCCACAAAAAGGGCGCAGGCGCCAAACGAGTGAAGAGACTAGGCAATAATCAGTACACCAAGCATCGCCCAGATGGCACCACTACTACACTTGCCAGCTCCCCTCAGTCCCGAAAGCGCCATCTCCACGCCTCCACGAGCCTGCCAAGTAGCGGCGACGAAGCACCCGCCACGCACAGCGGAGGCAGCACATCCACGCCTGTCGATCCTACCCCTGCCACGGCAACCCTCACCACGAAAGGCAAAGTGCAACACAAATCTAAAGCTCATGTAAAGGCGGACGCCACCAACCCGCCCTCCACTTCTGCATCTTCGACCACGGCTGCGGCTGCGGAGAGAAGTGTGGCAGATATGTTGCGGACTGTGCAGGTCTGGGAGGCGATGCTGGCGAAGGAGATGCGGGAGGCGGAGGTTGATCGGGTGAGGAGTGGGTTTGCTGTTAGGGAGGGGAGGGATAGGGAGTGGGAAGAACGGGAGGGCGTGTTGAGGGGCTTGAGGGAGATGATTGAGAGGGGCCCGGAGGGTGTGGAGGCCTGAGGAATACAGAGATCAGGCATGGGACGAAAGCGTCATGGGTCGTCGTCGACAATCAGCACTACCGTCTGGAATGCGGTGAGCGTAGACTGATAGCGCAGCTGGCTGGCAGATAACGAGATACCGAGATGAGTACTGTGTACAGGTAAGCTGACCGAAAGGCGATGCCATTCAATGGTTACAGTGGTACGCACAGTTTGCAGCGGCTAGCCATGCGCGTCACATCAGTTTCCTTGAAAATTCCCGAGCTGCTCAATCAGAATTTACTCATCTCCTCTCTTTCCTGAATTCCTCCATAAACAGCTTATTCTCTCTCTGCTTCGACCCGTCCTTCCCCCATCTCCTATCACGATCCTCTGGCCCTTCGCCATTCCTGGCCCGATGTTTAGGGAACATTGCATGCCAGCACTTGCGGCACATTTTAGCGTCGCAGTAGCGGCACTGCAGCAAGAGCTGATGAGATTTCTTGTCGCAAGGAATCCGTGGCTCGTCTTCGCCGTACTGCGAGAGGCCGAGAAAGTAGGGTCCGCAGGCCAAATGTAAGCTTTTTGGGCGCAGTGGCAGGGCGTGGTAGTGGTCGCAAAGTTCTTGGGCGAGGAGATGGCGAGGTGGAGAGGCATGGGGATTCACAGGAGAGGAGTCCTGGGTGCCTGACATGGAGGAAGAGAGGGCGGTGGATCTTTGGCTTGCAACAGGAAGGGGTTCGCGGGAGTTGGAGGTTGTGGACGTGAGTGCCGTGGACATCAGCGGAGCTGCAGCATGCCGAGTCTGGACCGTGGTAGATGACTGCTTTGAAGCGGTCAGTGAAGATACACGCGAGTCAACAAAGCCAGCGGAACCCACAACGTCGTTGTTGTTGCTTAAGTGGACTTTGGACCACAGCATTGGAGCCACTGTGAGGACTAATCGCTTTTGTTGGATGCTGTTGGAGTGACGACGTGGAAATGAACTGACTTGTATGACGGTGTAGGAATGAACAGCTGGACAATTGAACGGGATTGGACCGGAGGCGAGGAGACGCTTGTTTTGGAAAAGCGTCTCTTTGGAAGAGCGAAAATTTTGGCCTGATTGAACACGGGGTGAGAGTAAAGGTGAGGCACAGATTAAAGTGAGATGAGGGAGGAGTAGGAATGAGTGATGGTGAGCTGCATCAGGTGTATCTCAAGGCAGCAAGCTTGTGATCGTGGCATTGAGAAGGAGCATTGCTTGACCTACACCTTCCTTGCTCTCACCATACCTACCCCTTTCAATACACAGACACCTGCGTAACCTTCCCAGAGCTCTAGGAGTAGCACACTGAGCTTCTAGTCGACACGCGGAGCACTATCTGACTCTGGTGAGTGCCCTCATTGCTCATTTGACGACATAAGTCATTGTCGCCCCTTCCTCACTGCTCCTCACCGCTGCGCCAAGGATTGCACGTGCTCAAAGCTGATCTGCCTGTCAATACTTAGCTTCGCAACACAACACACACCACCCACGCTCACAAACACCACGACTCCAACCTACCTCTCCAACACACACTCATCAGCCTACATCAAGTCCACCACAATCTACCAACCACAATACTCTCCACTTGCATCATGTCTGGGTGGGATGACACTCCAACGCGTAAGCATCCTCAGTGACAGCGGGCGTTTGTCACAACACTGACGGGTTCATAGCTGCGGCGGGCTTCGGCGACGCATGGAAGCCGGATACGGAGAAGGCTGGCAACGATGCCTGGGCTCCTGACAACGAGGTCGGCGTTGGCGGCGACGGTGGCTTCTCGAATGAGTCCAAACACGCCGGCGGTGGTGATGCCGCTGATAGAGGTTGCCGCAAGTGAGCTTACTTTCCAGTCCTATGTCACGCGTTGATTGAGCACACACTGACCTACCTTTGCAACCAGTTGCGGAGCAGACGGCCATTTTGCGCGTGATTGCCCGGAGCCTCGCCCTGAGGGTGGCAATTCAGGCCTCTGTTACAACTGTAACGAGCCGGGCCACAACAAGTCGGAGTGCACCAACCCGCGAGTTGAGCGCGAGTTCACTGGCACCTGCCGGAACTGCAATCAGGAGGGTCACCGTGCCGCAGACTGCCCCACCAAGGCACCAGACCAGTGTAAGGTCTGCAAGAGCGAGGGTCAGTACCTTTCCGACTTTTTTGACTGCAGTGACTGACATAGCAATAGACCACGCGACGGCGGACTGCGAGATGAACCGCCTGATGGCTGCGTTCAAGATAACCGACGATGTTGACGCCGAGGCCGTGTGGAACACGCTTGTTGAAGCTGACAAGGAGAAGGAAGTGGAAGATATCAAGAAGGTCAGTCCAGCTCACCTCATCAAGCCCATCTTCATGCTACTTCACGCACTGACACAACCCTCAGGCTATGCTTCAATACGCGAAGGCGGTGCCAAGCACCACTCTCCCTGAGCTCGAGGCCACCTTCCGTCAGTCCAACATGAACACGCACCTCATTGCGTTCCCTCAGGAGATCCCTGCAGCCATGACAATTGCGAACTTCCAAGGTGAGGTTGACCAGGAGTTTGTTGTCTCCATCCAGTGGTCCGACAAGCCACGCCGCGCCAAGTCCGCCGAGAAATGGCCACAGAGTGTTGAGGAGAACACTGAGCGCCTTGCTAAGGCGGGCTTCGTCGTCGACTCATTTGTTCCGAAGTGTCGCAATTGCGACCAATATGGTCACACGAAGTCGGCTTGCACCGAGGAGAAGAAAGAAGTCGAGAAGGTGGTTGAGAACTGCGTGTTGTGCAACGAGGATGGTCATCGTGCGCGCGACTGTACCCAGCCGCGCAAGACTGGAGGGAGAGGTTGTCGTAACTGTGGCCAAGGTGAGACAAGTCTCACGAGGTTGTAACATGCTGTCGCTAACATCGAACAGAGGGGCACATCAGCAAGGAATGTCCGGAGCCACCCAACATGGACAATGTTGAGTGCAAGCATTGTTCGGAGATGGGCCACTTCAGCCGCGATTGCCCAACGAGAACTAAGCGCACCTGCAGGAACTGCGATTCCGGTATGTGTCGTCCATATCGGTATTGGCTCACGCTACATCTGCTAACGCGTATCCAGAGGAGCATGTGGCCAAGGAGTGCCCGGAGGAGAAGAACATGTCGAGGGTGCAGTGCAGGAAGTAAGTCCCATGCTAAGAAGGTTTCATCCTGCATGGAACGCAGCTAACACTCGCCACAGCTGCGACGAAATGGGCCATACGAGCCGCGACTGCCCCAAGCCTACCGATTGGTCTCGCGTGGAGTGCTAAAACTGCGGCGAAAAGGGGCATTCGTACAAGCGCTGCAAGAATGAGGCTGCTGCGCCGGCGGGTGACGAGGGAGGCGATGGTGGTGGGTGGTAGACAACTAATCAAGGTAGCGAGGCGTCGGACGCTCGATGACGCTTCTGTTGCTTCGGCAGGAAGGTGATTGTCGATGGAGTCACGAGGGTGCTTCGCGCACTGCGTCGTGCAGCACTTCAGGTCAGAGAGGCGTAAGATGGCATGGCGAGCGGCGGGAACGGATGCAGTCGGCAGCCAAATCCCAGAGCTGCTCCCGAATAGACCACAAAGGTACATTGACTCCGACTCTGCTCCCGAATCCACTCCATTATCGACTTCTGTGCACTCACCATTGCTGTGACCTTGCCACGCGAAGAGTGCACAATTTACGGGAGTAGCCGTGACGCGACTTCCCGCGTATGTTTGACTTCGGTCGACCAATCTACCACCTTGCACCCCGTATCGACCACTCCGACGCAACGAGATCCCCGTGTCATCGCGTCAAGTTCCTGCATCACTACTTCCACATCCACTCTACAAGCACCTGCTCGATCCTGCGATAAGCAGTGCCGATCTCCACCAGCGCTCAGAGCGCGTTGAATTTACCTACACCTGTCTGGCCGCCACCGCCAACATGGCAGCAGCAGGCGCAGACACAGCCATGCCGGACTACCTCGACACGCCAGACTACACAGACTCCGAGTCCAACCCTACAGGCGCCAACAGCGTCGCCGGCGATGCCCCAGCCAACGACAATCGCAAGAAGAGATGGGAAGGCAACGCCCTGCGCAAATCCGTCTTTGGCAAGAAGCACGACCGCCTCGGCGAGAGCAAGGATGACGACTCGATCCGCCGCTTTAGGTACTTGCTAGGTCTGACTGATTTGTTCCGCCATTTCATCGACACGAACCCCAATCCGAAGATCAGGGAGATCATGCAGGAGATTGATCGCCAGGATCAGGAGGATGAGCGGAGTGAGGCGGCGGGGAACAAGCGCAAAGGTGGTGCGGCGTCAGGGAGGAGACGGAGGACGGAGAAGGAGGAGGATGCTGAGTTGCTCAGAGAGGGGAAGAAGGAGGGCAAGACGAGCGAGCACATCTTCCGCGAGAGTCCTGGCTTCATTCAGGGCGGCGAGATGAGGGACTACCAGGTTGCTGGGCTGAATTGGTTGATCAATCTGCACGCGAACGGTATCTCGGGTATTCTTGCAGATGAGATGGGTCTGGGCAAGACCCTGCAGACGATCTCCTTCATCGGATACTTGAGGTTTGTGCAGGGCATCACCGGCCCACATCTGGTCGTTGTACCGAAGAGTACGCTCGATAACTGGAAGAGGGAGTTCTCGAGATGGATTCCCGAGGTGAATGTGCTTGTCTTGCAGGGCGACAAGGAGGCAAGACATGACCTGATCAATGAGCGATTAATCGACGAAAAGTTCGATGTGTGCATCACGTCCTACGAGATGATCTTGCGGGAGAAGAGTCACCTCAAGAAGTTCGCTTGGGAGTATATCATCATTGATGAGGCGCACCGCATCAAGAACGAGGAGTCAAGTCTGGCGCAAATCATACGGCTGTTCAACTCGAGAAATCGACTGCTCATCACGGGAACGCCACTACAAAACAACCTGCACGAGCTTTGGGCGCTGCTCAACTTCCTCATGCCAGATGTCTTCGGCGAGTCAGAAGCATTCGATCAGTGGTTTTCCAGCCAGAGCGATGACCAAGACACAGTCGTTCAGCAACTTCACCGCGTCCTCCGACCTTTCCTGCTGCGCCGTGTCAAGAGCGATGTCGAGAAGAGCCTGTTGCCGAAGAAGGAAGTCAACTTGTATGTCGGCATGAGTCAGATGCAGACTAAGTGGTACAAGCAGATTCTCGAGAAGGACATCGATGCCGTGAACGGTGCGGCCGGCAAGAAGGAGAGCAAGACCCGTCTCCTGAACATCGTGATGCAGCTTCGCAAGTGCTGTAATCACCCTTACCTCTTCGATGGCGCTGAGCCTGGTCCACCGTACACGACTGATGAGCATCTGATCGACAACTCGGCGAAGATGATCATGCTGGACAAGTTGCTCAAGCGGATGAAGGCGAAGGGCAGCAGAGTTTTGATCTTCTCGCAAATGAGTCGTGTGCTTGATATCTTGGAGGACTACTCGGTGTTCCGTGGGTATCAGTACTGCCGTATTGATGGTTCGACTGCACATGAGGACCGTATCGCTGCGATCGACGACTACAACCGCGAGGGCTCGGAGAAGTTCCTCTTCCTGCTGACGACCCGTGCTGGAGGACTGGGCATCAACCTCACCTCCGCCGACATCGTGGTGCTCTTCGACTCAGACTGGAATCCTCAGGCTGATCTGCAAGCCATGGACCGCGCTCATCGCATTGGCCAAACCAAGCAAGTGCACGTCTTTCGTCTTGTCACAGAGCATGCCATCGAGGAGAAGGTGCTCGAGCGTGCAGCACAGAAGCTCCGTCTTGATCAGCTCGTCATCCAGCAGGGCCGCGCACAACAGCAGATCAAGCAAGCAGCCGGGAAGGACGAGCTTCTCGGCATGATCCAGCACGGTGCCGAGGAAGTCTTCAAGAACGAAGGCGGCTACGGTGCTTTCGTCAACAGTGACAGCAAAGACGACGACGATGACATCGACGCTGTGCTGGCTAAGGGCGAGGAGAGGACGAAGATGATGAACTCTAAGTACGAGAAGCTCGGTCTCGACGACTTGCAGAAGTTCAGCACCGAATCCGCGAACGCATACGAATGGAACGGCGAGTCCTTCGTCGCAAAGAAGAAAGAGATCGGCCTCAACTGGATCAACCCTGCGAAGCGCGAGCGCAAGGAGCAATCCTACAGCATGGACAAATACTACCGCACAGCTCTCATGACCGGCGGCCGAACCGTAGACACCAAGCCTAAGATCCCCCGCGCCCCTCGCCAGCAGGCCATGCACGACTACCAGTTCTTCGACCCTCGTCTCGGCGACTTGCAAGAAAAGGAGACTGCTTGGTTCAGGAAAGAGAACAAGCTGCAGGCTCCTCTCGCAGAAGGCGACGACGAAGACCTCGAAGCTCGTCTCGAAGATCAAGCCCTCGAGCAGAAGCTGATAGATGAAGCTGAGCCGCTGACCGAAGCCGAGACGGCCGAGAAAGAGCAGCTCGCTACACAGGGATTCGGAGAGTGGAACAAGCGCGATTTCCAGCAGTTCATCTCCGGCAGCGCCAAGTACGGTCGTCACGACTACGATAATATCGCCAATGACATCGATTCGAAGGAAGTCACGGACGTGAAGATCTATGCGAAGGTGTTCTGGCGCCGCCACAAGGAGCTCGAGAATTGGGAGAAGCATGTGCGTGCTATCAAGGAGGGGGAGATGAAGGCTGCGAGAGTGATTGAGCATCGGGATATGTTAAGACGAAAGTTGAAGATGTATCGTGTGCCGTTGCAGCAGCTGAAGTTGAACTACACTGTGTCGACGACCAACAAGAAAGTCTATACTGAGGAGGAAGACAGGTTCTTGTTGGTCATGCTGGATAAGTTTGGATTGGACAGTGAGGGGATCTATGAGCGGATCAGGGATGAGATTCGAGAGAGCCCGTTGTTTAGGTTCGATTGGTTCTTCTTGTCCAGGACGCCTATCGAGCTCAGCCGCCGCTGCACCACGTTGATCACGACTGTGGCGAAGGAGATGGAGGGCGCTACGAATGGCACGAATGGCGCTGGCAAGGAGAACAAGCGCGCTGTTGAAGAGGATGACGAGGAAGAGGAGGAGGCGCCGGCGAAGAAGAGGGTTAGTGCTGGGGGCGCGAAGGTACGTCCCTGATAGACTGGGTGTTGGATGTGTGTTGGTACTGACATTTGCAAAGAATAAGGTCGTCAACGGCGTTAAAGGCACGCCGAACGGCGACTCCCGCGCTGGCAGCGTTGACACCAACGCGTCGGGTGGCGCGTCGAAGGCGAAGAGTAAGGGGAAGAAGCGGTAGACTGGGCGTAGGCTGGGCAATGTTGGACGGTTGACTTTATTGGCGCTGAGAGACGCGTAGTCTCTAGCACACGCGAGGCGTTGGTGGACATGTTGGTGGCTTGCTTGGTAGCATTACTGGTCGGGCATGTGTTGGAGGGGATGTACAACATTAGACGAAGGTAGACCAAGTCGCTGCTGGCGATCGGAATGCAGAGACAGTAGCACAGCCTTCCCTACAGCTGTCGTGAGAGGCTGCGTACGGACTCTGCGAAATGGCAACGGAAATCCTTTGAAGCAAGATCACCACGAAAGGCGTGCCTTCAATCTTGCCTCCCAGTGGACCGACCACGCTTTCCAGTCGTGCAATATCACAACTACGCGGAGTGGACTACACCAGCGTCAGACCTCGCCAACGCCGCACACTCGCTTTGCCTTCCATGAGTACATGTACACACCTCTATAAGCCACCAACGCACGCGTGCGTTTACGCCGCTCACAGCGTCACTGACGTCAATCGCGCATGAATCCATGCATTGCACAACGATCATCTGACCTTGCTAGTCCCCGTGGTGGCCAAGACGCTGCTGTCCCTCTGCTTCAAATTTCCGCCCCCAACACCAACCTGGCAGATCAGGGCAATGCTGCGCCGTGTCCGATCGAGGGGAAGGTGGGTGGTTGACCACCGGCAAGGAAGCTTCCCGGACGAACGAACGACGGGACTGCTCTCATAGTCACTGTCGACAGCGACGCCGATATCTTCGCTCGAGACGGCATCGCAAAGCGCCACCAACACTGACAGGACGTCTTGATCGCACGTAGTCTCCTCTAGCGGCGCTTTGCAGATGAGGTGAGCAACACTCGCTTCGACATCGCGGCAGGAGAGCCAATACAATGACCAATTGAGCCCTCGAGGAACCCAAGCCGACATCGATCCAAACGAGATCGTCTCTTCAGACGTGGATACGCAGACTGGACGTTGACAGACGCCGGACCACATTAGCCGGCGGCTCGCTCGGATCATTCTGCGAGGTCTGCGCCCTCATTTCGCATTGAGAGGAGTTCCTACCAATCGACCAACTTTGCCTATGCCGGGAGCCGCTTCAGGAACGAGGACTGGTGCTATTCAGCTTGCAGAGCGAAGAGGAGGTCCCGTGGTAGCAATAACAGTCGTCGCCGTGATGCGGGAGCAAGTCGCACTACCTATCGACCTTCAGAATCGGGAGAGCACGTGGCCATGGATCTCGAAGGCATTGTCACTGGCAGCTCGGCTAGCACGGCAAGCTTGGTAGCACCGCTTGAGAGAACGTCGCTTCCACTGGGACTCCATGCCACTTCAACCGCGTCACGGGAAGTACCTCACATGCACCATGCGGAGAACTGCACCCAGATGTCAAGTGAGGTCTCCACTGCCACCGATTTAGCTCTCATTTGCTCTAGAATCATGGCTAATTACTGATCTATTCTCGTCCTTCTCGGCCTTGGATGGAGGCGGGAACGCTAGAGTGGTGCTCCTCCAACCCTGCAACAACACTCCAATTTCACGGGAAGCCCCAAAATGACTCCCCGTTCAATTCCTACATGCGAACAGCGGGCACCAGACGCTCGGAACTCCAACAACGTGTCTTAGAGGAACCTCCAGCGCTCATGAAGCCTCTATGAATGACGGCCGTTACACATCTTCGTGCGCGGCTCTGCGTGATAACCCGCCCGTGCAGCAAGACAAGCGCGCCATCTGACAAGCGCGCATGTGTGGCGCCTGCAGAAGCACCCGCGAAGGAGCAGTAGCCGTCTACCCGCTGTTTCTGGTAGAACTTTAGGCTGCTGGGCATGCTATTCGCGAGCCTTACCAATAAGCATAACTCGGAGGGTGCTGAGGTAGCGGAGTGAGATCTTACACGAACGCAGTGTCCCACACTGCCAGGTCTGGTCGAGATTGCGACGCAGGACCGCGCAGCTGGATACTGATCCTCGGCTTAGCCATGCGCACTATGTGAAAAGACATGGCTGGGCATGGGACCTCTCTGCAATACTGTGCCGCGCAGGATGCAAGCGCAGGGTTCGTGCATGTGAGCTTTGGCCATTGCACTCTATTCCCACGCGGATCCAATTTAGCTGGGCTCCGGGGTCTTGTGAGATTTGTTGGATCTATGCTACTTTGGATCTTGCCCATCTGCGCCGCATGTGGAGAAGCGAGGTGTTATATGAGTAGAAGGTTAAGTATATAGGTAGGGCGCTTCCTCAGTCATTGCGGTATTGGTCTCGTTATCCCACAATCAGCTCTACAATCCTGCAAGACCAGTCATCCTCTCCTCTTCCTGCAGTCTACTCGAGCAACTTCAATCACTGCGATGGCGCCTCGCACATCCCTCGTCGCCACCCTGGCCCTCATCTCCTCCACAGCTTTCGCCCTTCCCCCACTACAGCGTTCAGCAGCCCCAGTCCTACCCTTGAACGAAGTGGGCCCCGGTCTTCCTCCACCGCCACCTGGTGCCTCTCCAGTCTTCATCGCCCTCGGCGTCGGCACCCAAAACTACACCTGCAACGCCACCTCCCTCACCTTCGGCTCGAACGTCGCCCTAGCAGACCTCTACGACGTTACCAGATTCATCAACGCAAACACCAAGAACAGCATCACGAACCTCTACCTCGCCGCTTCGACAACGCCGATCAAGAACCCACTCCAATTGCAACATATCGGCAAGCACTACTTTACCAAGACCAGTTTGGGTAACTCGCCTAACTTCGATTTCACGGAGAGTGGCAAGGGCTTTTTGCAGGCGAAGAAGGTTGCCAATGTGGCTGCTCCTGTGGATGCGTGGGCCGGGTTGAAGGGGCAGGCGTACGGGGCCGTGGACTGGCTGTACTTGGTCGACAATGGGCTGGGTGTATCGAGGCAGTTGGGGAGCGTGTATCGCGTTGAGGCGGCGGGAGGCAAGCCGCCTGCGAGCTGCAAGGCTGGGGAGCAGGCTTTCGTGCCGTATGCGGCGGAGTACTGGTTCTACAAATGAGTGATGCGACTGGCATGTGTGTGGCAGTACGGGCTGTCGGCGTTTCGGAAATGGGGATCAAGGCACCTGACAGTCAAAGTCATGGGCATCAATCATCTGGAAGACACTTTCGTTGATGCAAGTGCTGCTTACGAAAGTCAGTGGTTATCTGAGCGCAAAGATGTTGGGATCTGGGTTTGGGTTGATCTTGGAAAAGCTGTACATACATGTATCTATTCCATTCATGACAGTGCCAGCATCCTGACTTCATACTCTGAACAATTGATTTCAAGATGTCGAGATTATTGCGCAAGGTTGGTAGTCGAAAGGACCACTAGGATGGCTCGCCGTTGAAACGGCCACCTCCGACGACATGCACTGTTGCACAAGCTTCAGCTCGATAGCTCGGACGAAGATCATGAATGCTTCTTCCGATAAAGTGGACTGATGCCCTTCCACACAGTATTCTTGCGAGTCTTCATCGCAACTCTCAAGCAAGTACAGACCCAACATACCCTCGTCAATTCCTCCAGCTTCCAGTCATCCCCAGCATTATTCACTCTGAACATCAGTCACTTTCTCTCACCTTCCCACGATGCCCCGACCCTGGATAACCTGCCACGTCCTTGACACCATCACCGGCCGCCCCGCCGAAGGCATCACCGTCACCCTCCGCCTCCTCTCCCCAGCACAGTCAAAAGACAGTTACTTCTTCGCGCTCACGAACGCCGACGGCCGCGTGACCGATTGGACCCCCGGAACATCAGGTGTAGAACTCACCAACCTCGTTGATAGTATCAAGTCGGGAGACGAGGAGACCACGGTATGGAGTCTGGTGTTTGAGGTGGAAGAGTACTTCGGGAAGGGCAAGTGTTTCTACCCAGAGGTTGAGATCAAGTTCTCCGCGAAGAAGACGGAGGAGCATTACCATGTACCGTTGTTATTGGGGCCGTGGGGGTATACTACCTATCGGGGTTCGTGAGAGGTGAGGGACTGAGAAGATGTCTTGGAGAGCTTTGAAGAATAGAGACGTAGGGGATCATCAGAGGGGTGGAAGCAAGCTGCGGAGCGAAGATCGACCTTCACACCAGAAATCAGGATCCTGAGATGGACTCGGGACGGCGTGAGATTCTGGCTTGTCCCATCAGACCCGTCCTCCCAATCGTCTTGATTGCAGCGGGTCTCGTGGCATTTGAAACCCGCCCAATTTCTTTGCCGTGCGAGTGGTGGGAGCACGACTGATGATCAACGAGCTGCGAAGTTTAATTGCCTCGTCGCTACGAGCTGGACAGTGTAGAGTTGAAATTGGAAATGCGTCCAGTCAATGTCAAAAATGCAGAAACTCGGGCGCGAAGTGGTAAGCCCTATCGGACATTCGACATCATATGTACAAGTTCTCATATCGTATCCGTTCCAGTCCCCTCATCAAACGCCCCTGAACAGCCTCACAATCAGAAACCAACACGCCCCAATAAACCTAATCGCACTCAGCACCGCCACAGAATACAACACCACAGCCATGTAGATCGTCGCCCTCTGGTCCGCCACAGCATCCTCATCCAGCTGCTGGCTACCTCCGATATTCACCCGATCCACGCCACCAGCATTCAGCACCACAGCCGCAAGCGCAAGGTTGCAGAACATCCACGCTAGCACAACAGCGCTGCGGAAGCCCTTGTAGTAATCCTCGTGCTTGAGCTCAGGCGTGATAACTTTCTTCGGCGTGACGTACTTGCTCGAGAAAGCCCTCAACTCATTCTCGTACTGGCTGTTCAAATCCGCATCATCCGTCGGAATAGCGACATCCACCTTCCCACCCGGCTTCAGCG
>JAVRRP010000462.1:0-17989 GCA_036872775.1 Oleoguttula sp. CCFEE 5521 | reverse complement strand
AAGGAAGCGTCCATGTTTCCAGTTCTGCTCGATCCGAGTCCGCTGTCTGAAAAGTTCATGCCATGTGAAGCCTTCTTCCTCCTTCTCTGTGGTGGCGGAAATGGTTGCGACCGCTGCTGCATATCTCTTGCCGCCGTGGGGCGGGTTCGGTTCATTAGACGTGCTTCTGTCCCAGCCTGTGGCCATCCAGAGTTGATACCACAAGATGTTGTCTTCAAACAAGTGATGCCAGGTCCTGCAGACCAGAGATGCTCTGCTCAGGTGCTGATAGTCGAGATAGGAGAATATTTGAAGCAGGACTTCATTGGGCAGATTGGCGGCAAGCGACATCGATGCTGATTTGAAGGTGGTATGAACATCTGGTCAGCTATGTCTTATCTTGACTCCAGCAGGGGAATAATAATGGGCCAACATGCACGCTGTTCCTATCACATTCCGCCCTTGCCAAGCCAAATACACAAACGTTGTTGACCTGGCAACAGTCGAGACAGGCCCAACTCCACGTTCAAATTTCGAAGTGTTTAGGCCGTCGTGCCGCACGGAAGTGTTTGAGTCGGCATTGAAAGCGCTAGTCCGGAAGGGGATCCAGAGAATGCAATCTCCGGAACGCCAAGGCGAGCAGATCTGCACGCAGTCATTCCATACAGGACATCATCATGTAACACAAAGCACGCGTCGACGAAAGCGAGTAGTGAGAAACGAAGTATTTCCTCCGACCACTCCGCGCATGAATGAGAGTGATACAGGGACTTAGGGCCGAGAAAAACACTCCAGAGTAGCCTTTTCTCCGTAAGCGTACACTAGTCGTTGCACGCCCTTGCGGTTGTGGTGGTCATATGCTTGATACTAAGCCTCTGATATTAGGAGATCTCTGCAAATACATGGTATCTGGCCCAATCTTTTTCGAAGGCAGGCTAGCCTTAACTGTGCAGTTCAATGAGGGGTCTGGGAGTGTTACGCTGAAGTCTACGCCGAATGAGCTTGAGGGAAAGGCGGTTGAGTATACGAAGAGCGGTCCGAATACTGTTGATGCTCCTGTTGTGGTTGAAGGTCTTACCGTCGACGGAAGCGGCGATGCCAGCAACGCGGATGGAGCTGAGACTGAAGAGACTAACCGACCGCTTACGACCGAAGAACTCGCGCAAGCCGAAGCTGATGCAACAAAGAAGGAAGAGCATAGCAAGGCAGCGGCCTCAGCCGCGCGTAAGATGGCTGCGGCACTGGAACCATTGCGGGAGAGTGAGTCTGCTACTCGCAGCACGCTGCCAAAGGTTCCGGTCAAGCCTAAGCGCAAACCATCATACAAGATGTCAAGAGCGACTGTCACAGAGGCATCTGCTGCTCAAGTCACGCAGGCCAAGAAGCAGCAATCTACCATCGACCTGACTACTAACACAGTGTCGAATGAGCGGGGGGTGCTGAGGACCACGCAATCAGCTGGAAAGACCTCAGGCGACATCGAAATCGTGAGCGCAGTCATCACGCGCACCAACACCATCGATACGGAAGGAGCCATTGAAACCGGCGGACGCGGCACCGAGAACTCTTCAGCTCAGTCCACCATATCCGAGAGCTCCCCCTCATCTACCCGTGCAGAGACGATCAAGCCGAAGAAGACACTAGTGCAGACCACGACTGAGCCCCGCGAGAGCAGCAAGCCGGTTGAGCAGAAGAACGAGCCATTGCCAAAGGTCTCCCTAAAACGCAAAGCAGCAGCAGAGCCTGTGTCTTCCCAACCTGCAGAGCTCTCCTTCTCATCTACCATCGCCGAGGACAACAGCCCCCACCACTTCCAAGAAAGAAGCTGAAGACTTCTCTTGCCTCTGCTCCGACCGTCGCTACTCTAGAAAACCCGCCTGTCACAGCGATAGCACTCGCGCTAGTTCTATCAACCTCCATTCCCGACTCCATATTCACGACTGCCGCCACTCCAGCACCGAGGGCGCGTAACAAAAGCCACAATCTCCCACTCCGCGAGCTTCCACTTCGCGAACGGCGTGGCAAGAACACCAAGCACCATCCAGACATGGTGCTCAGCTCGCTGAAGAACATCGAGCCCGCGGCTAAGAAGCGTAAGGCTGCTGCGGTCAAGGAGGAGACGACTGAGGCGCTGGCGGCAAAGAAAATGAAGCTGAGCGTCAAGCCTGCTGCCCCAGTCGCGGCTGTGAAGGAGACCGAGCCTGCTGTCAAGGCTGAGCGCAAGAGCAGTAGAGCTGCTTCGGTGACGAGGGCCGCACCCAAACATACCATGACCCTACTATCACGGCGCTGTCTGTTGCCTCTCTCTGCCAGTGTTCGCTTTCTACAGCAACCTCATGCGCTGTAGTGCAAAGAGGGCGTCCATAGCGTGGTTGTCAAAGTTCCATGACCTTGACTGTGTGGGATACTGTGGAGGAACATCATCGAGAACGGGAAGAGCGCCAGTGCCCAGGAGAGGCATAGTGATTATAGAGTAGCTGCAGCGAGCCGACTCCATTGATGTGTGCGAGCGATGAGACAAGTGTCTTCTGGCCGTGAAAACATCGCCCTTTCTCGGACGATTGTGTTGCTGCATGACCAACAAGTGGCCAAGTAGTACAGTCTGTCCGTCTCGTTCTCGGAGCGACTTTACATTACACACCGTTAAAGCGCGTCGAGGTACACTTTGAGTCATGTCGCCATCATTGTCGAGCAGCTCAGCGGCCATATCCACTTCAGTATGAGAAGGAGCCCTGCCCGCGTCGCACCACAACCTCGTCCACTCGTCCAGAAGCATGTCACTGCCAGCGGTACAGGAGCCAGAAACCTTTGTCCCGGGCCCAGTGCAGCCATACCCGCAGCACTCCACGAGTGCACACCTCCATCGCTACCCCATCCAAAGTTGCAGCGCACCACGCCTGCAGGGCCCCAATTCCCATCCCTCATCCCCCGTCACCACATCGCAACGCAGTGCCTGCGATCACAAAGTGCCAAGAGCCATCCCATCGGTGACAGGGAGCACAGCATGCCTTTGGGACCTAGCCCCCGAATGCACCGGAGTCGACACCGCTCCTGTACCCGCTCTAGCGTTTAAGCCTCGGGAGCCTGACGCTCGGAACGCGTCTCTTGGCTTCGCGACGATGAGCCGAGCGCCTGCAGATTCGACACAGGCCGGACTCCGGGGCGTACGGTCTCCACGCCAGGACAGCTGTCAAGGCTGCAGTCCCAGCACATAAGTGAGATGAGGACGCCCGAGCGCTGTCCTGGGCTTCAAGCAGGTGGTACGCCTCCGCGCATTCTGCCATATGCATGTCGTGCCAAACAGTGACGATACAGCGACGAGCCCACGTACGGCCAGACGAGAACCTGCAGAGACTCCATAAAGCAATCCCCATTATGAGTCGTGCATGTATATGACCGCACACCTTTACGGGCTAAGGCAGCATGTATGCGGCAGCATTTCGCTCTATTCCGAACCGATCTGCGAGAGACCTGGATCTAACCTTGCAGAAATTGCGCTCAAGGAGATAAGTCCGTTCCAGGCGCGCTGGCTTCTGTGTCAGCACGGTGACTCGCTATATCCAGCCAAGCATTCACGGAGTGAAGTACGTGACTTTCTGGACCTCACTTGCTAGGGCGTTCGGCCGGCGATGCCTTCCCGAAAGAGAGTTGGCCGTTGGGAAGAAATTTGCCCGATCTTGGCGAACTGCTCCTTGGCCGAGGCTCACTCCTACTAAACACAATGCCGCTGGGTCGATTCGGCTTCCAGCGCTTGCTATCGATATGACTCTAGCGTGTTAGCTCCTCTTGCGAGATATACACCACATACAGCTGCTAGGTTCGCGCATCAGCGTTGCGGACCCAGTCCGCCTACAGAACCACCGATCACGCGAATCAGATTCATCCAGCTCGTTGTCAGAGCCTTTCAGCAATCACCTAGTTATCTGATGAAGACTGTCGTAGACGCAGTCATTGGTTTCGTCTATACTATCTCAAGTTTTCGACCAATGTCACTAACACTGTCCCGTTCGAGGCTGAAATCTCACCCATCTAGAACCCGGCTTCGTCAAAGTTGTAAACATCAGCTAAATGAATTTCATACTTGTTCACCGTGGTCGATACGAGTCCGATCCACGCGCTCATGACTTCTGGATCTTCACACTGCTTCCTTAACATTTTATATCCTTTTGAGTATGTTCTGAGTTTGGCGAACGCGAACTGGATTAATACGCCCGGCCGTTCCCGACTGGCTTTGCGCCGCGTGCAATACGAGTTGTTTCCGCCACGTCTCGAGAAATCGAGGTCGAGGGGGACAGCCTCGTGGAGCCAGTGTCTCGATATTCCGGAGCCAAAATCTCCTCTTCGGTCAACGTTAACCGTGTAATTTTGATTATGCTTTTCCTCTCGCGAAGTGCCGCCGTGTTCACGATAGACCTCTGCAGCGCTTCGAAGGGAGGTGATTTGGCCAAATGAGAGAGCGTATAGTACTAGCAACATTCTCTTCATTGCGACTAATTTGGCCGCGATTTGGTTAAGACGTCGTGCGATGTATGAAAAGGTAGTTATTCAGCTGTGGAATTGTCCCATGCCTACGGATGTCCGACGGCCCCGACGTGTACGTTAATTTTGCTCGTACTCAACAACATGTAACTATCAACGTTCGTCCTATGCCACAACATCGGCATTCACTCCATCGCTTTCCATACACCTCTGATGTGCTTCCGCATCTACATTAATAAGTGGATTTAAAAAGACGCTATTCCCGCGATCCACACTTGCACTCTACAGCTGACTTTGGTCAAGCGCAAGCGCGCCGCACTCGCTGACACGACCCCCAACCGTTACCGAGCTTAGTCACCTTTAGCGACACCGAAGCGGCGGCACAAGCAGGGAAGTCCTCAGGTTGCAAACGACTTCGACTAGACTCTGAGCGCTTCATACCTACCGTCACACACTGTGCTGGTTCGTGTCGATCTGTCTGTATATGAACCGCCTCCCATACTCCATGGAAACTAACATGTATGCTGACTGTTTATCGGAGCAAATTCTCAGATTCATGCTCAGGGTCTCAGACTGGATTCGGGCACTCAGGGTCTCACTGCCAGCCCCGCCCTCTGTCAAGCCCAAAGTATGACATACTGTATTTAGATCCTGCTCTTTGACCGAGACGCAGCGATTGTAGATGTCCTCCCAGCCATCTCATTATTTCTAGACGCAATCTTTCGTAAATTGCAAGCCACGGACATAGAAGTTATAGCTATCCGCGCTCGAAGGCATTAGATCCTCGATGGAATCGAGGATCTCTGCGGCGTTCCTAATATCAGGAAAACAACAGTTCTCATGCGCGTCAAATTGGGAGTGGAGCCACCTTTCATGTTCCGACGACGGGAGTGATACTCGCGGCTGACTAGCTTTGTCACCTACTCGTGCTACATGATCGCGCTGGTTGAGCAGAATCGCCGCTGAGGATACACTCCCTCCCCTAGCAGAGCTCTGTACAGAAATTAAGCACTTTTAGAGATTGCCGTTGAGGTTGCGGTTCCGCGTCATTTAGTCTCGCTGCTTTGCAACTCAGGGAGGAAGATATTACTCGTAATTGCCTTGTGATACCTCCCCGATCAGCTAGTCAAATAGCCTGCCTTCTAATGCATCGCGAATGTTGCGCTGCTCGCGTCTAAAATTTGGAAGCCGCCGCGATGATTCGATGGACGGTGACGATGCCTTTCCGTGACCAAGCCATAAGAGGTAAGCAGATACTTTCTACGTCAATGACAGAACATGATAAGCGATGCTACGATAGAAGCGTTAGTCCATTGACTTCCCGCGTTACTCGCATGCGACATGCCCCTTCGGCCTGAGCATTACTTGTCTCCTCTGTTGGTGTCGCGGCCCGTATATTCGTAGTACTTCTTGTATCTTCCGACTCTGATCGCAACATCCTGCGCAAGCGCTGGGATGTTGAGTTTGAGCCTGCGATTCTTGTGGTAGTTGACTTCGGCGAGACTGATGACTTCTAGGACCAACACCTCACGAAATACAGCGGTCGGTACGTCGGCGTCATATGCAGGCGCTAGGGCTTCAATGAACTCTGGAGTAAGGATTCATGACTCCATTTGTGTAAGGTGGAAGAGCTTCTTATTAGCGAGTGTGCTCAGAGGTTTTATGTTGTACCTATCGGCAATGAGTACCATCTTGACATTGCGAAGAAGGGGCTCTATGGTTCCGTTAGATGTAGTGGACGAGCGTATCGACAGTGGATTCGCCATGTATCCTGAAGTCGCTCGTGCGCACTTCATGTTCCTAGTCGTGTCACTTTGTCAAGCACGGAACTGCAATGTGTCATGATGGTGGAATGACGGATCTCAAAGTTCCCCCTGCATGCATGTCTTAGCACATCAGAGTGAAGCATCAATAAAAAGAGGTGAATCTTCTATGCTCTTCCGTCGCAGATGATCGTGAAGCTGGTGGCCATTTCGGATCCGTACAGACTGAATTGACAGCATGTTAGCGCACTAGCATACTTGGAAGTCAATCTCGAGGACAGACCTCCGAGTTCGCGTACGTCAGTCAGGGAAGTGGCGAGCAGGCTGCGAAACGAAGATGGAGTCGCTCTCAAGTGAAGATCTTGTTGATGCACGCGGGAGAGTCGAGCTTGAAAGCGACGACAGAGTGGTCTCGGCGTTGACGGTAACGGTGAATTTCGTGGTCGCCGCGGAAAACTGCTTCTTCGACTCATCATACCCCAAGAAGCACCCATGCTGCCTTGCCATCCTCAGACCAAGCCAGATGGCACGCTCAGCACGTGCGACTTCCTTGTCGTTGTCGTCGAGCGAGCGAGAGCCATCATCGTCTTCTACGCGAGCAAATCAGTCATGAGGGAAGTACCACTGCGCCCACACCAGTTCTCGTATCGAGTAGTCCTCATGCAGCGGCTTGCCACCCGTTGGGAAAATGCGCAGGCGAGCGAAGAGCTCGATCCGCGAAGTGATCGGCTAGATTGCAGCCGTGGCATCCAGAAACACCGCCATCGCGGGCCAGTCCAGGCGAGAATCGTCGATCAAATGAGTGAGTGTGCGCAAAAGCGGGTCATTGGGTTGAAAGCGAGAGCGCGGGGTGTGAGAGGAGTATACAGTCAAAAATACACAGCTTACTTTGATAGAAGAGGAGGTCCTTGTTCGGAGTATCGAGAAACTGGATTCGCAAGGGCTATCGCCGTCGATCATAATCGTCCGAAATATGGCGGATGCAATCTGCAATGGACGCGGTGCAAAGCGAGTTGGAAGGAATCGGGCTTCTACATTTGTGTCACGGACACCACGACTCCAAACACAGATCGGAAGGGTATATGAGTGTCAGCGAAAGCAGTGTGAGGATCCGAAGGTTATCGCAAACTAGTTTCGGCTTGTAGACAACACAATCAAGAAGTACGGAATCGTTCCAGACGACATATACAACTTTGACGAGTGCGGATTTCAAATGGGCGAGATATCAGCTTCAAAAGTGGTGACCTCAACAGATCGCAAGGGTAGACCAAAGCAGATTAAGCCTACAAACACAGAGTGGTGCACTTTGATTGAGGGAGGGAGTGCGACCGGAGTCTTGATCCCACCCTTTGTCATTTTGAAAGGCAAGGAATACAACCTGACGTGGTTTGACGGCATGCCTCCGGCTTGGACTTTTGCAGTAAGTGACAATAGGTGGACTACGGACAAGATTGGCATACAGTGGATTCATCACTTTCACAAGTATACGGCAACGCAGTCCGTCGGAAGTAGAAGGCTTTTGATTCTAGATAACCACGAGAGCCATACTTCCCACGAATTCCGGACCTTTTGCGAAGCCCATAATATTATCCTACTCTGGATGCCTCCGCACTCGTCGCATATGCTTCAGCCAATGGATGTCGGCTGCTTTGGACCACTAAAGACAGCCTTTTCAAAGCAGAACCGCGCCTTGATTCAGAGGCAAATCTACCACGTCACAAAGCACGATTTTCTCGTATCCCTCCGGGCTGCAATTGACGTAAGCCTAACCTCGGCAAACATTCAAGCTGGCTTTCGAGGTACTGGCCTTTATCCATTCGATCCCGAGGCTGTACTATCACGTCTCGATCCAGTTGTACAGTCAGAAACCGAGACACCACCCTGTTCACAAGCATCGTGGCAGCCTCGTACTCCGTGTAATACGGTAGAAGTTACGAGGCAGGCTACGCTTATTCAACAGCGTAGTGTACAACATCAGAGCAGCTCGCCGGCTCCAATACTCGAGGCACTTACACAGGTTTCAAAAGGCGCGCAAAGGATTGCAACTGAAGCCGTACTTTTGCAGTCGCAGATTTTGGATCTCAAAACATCAAACAATACTTTACAGCTTCGGAAAAGTCGTAAGCGGAAGGCTATACAGATGGACCACGCCATATCCGTCGCGGAAGCGCAGGCAATTATGATTGCGCAAGATGTCGTCGCCGCCGTTCAAATTACGGAGGAAATGCCAAGGCCTCTACGACAGGCGTCAAAGTGTAGTAGGTGTAATGTGCAAGGCCATACAGTGAGAACGTGTCAAGCTATTATATAGGTATTAATGTATCATGCGCTTTGAGTTCAAGTCAAAAGAGTCAATATATATCAAGGTATTCGTGTTTGGATCAATGTCGTGGTGAAAAAGCGTGCCACGCCCCCGGGCATGCCACGTCCGCGGGCTTGACGTTAACTCAGGCTCCATGCTATGACTAAGCACGGTGACCGTGGCAGAGGCCGTCGATGACAGACCACAGTGGCGGAGAAGAGACATTCTTATGACTTACATCGGTACGTGACGCATCGCGTTGCCGCCAGCGGCCTCGCGGCCATTGCGGACTGAGCCGGTGCTGAGCGGACGACTTGGCTGATCACGTGCATGGCAATGTCGCGCGTCCGTCGGCGCGGGCATGACGGCCTCGGAGCGATAGGCAGGCGATACTCCATCGTGGCGATGTGCTCAGAGTCACTTGAGCTCGTTTGCATCCTTAGGCACTTCCCGAGAAGACCTGGCTTATGGGCAGTACAGTATTCGTCACATGAGGCTGCAGAGATGTCAGTCCCGATTGAAACGCTATGGACTCAATAACGCATCTGAGACGCACATGCACATGGATACGTGGAGTTGAGATCCTCTAATAGCAAACTAATAAGAGTAGTTGGGGGATAGGAACGGGGAGGGGGTCGCCGGCCTGGGATGCGCGGGAACCATCTCACCATGCGCAGCGTAGGATTTGCACGCAGCGTCGCTCCAGTCTCTGACCGCAAGGAATCGCAGAGCAGGTCGAGCAGCCTATCCCGCCGTCTTTTAGGCTTCTCGAACTCGGTGGTCGGACAGCCAATCTTTGCCTTTGCAGTGTGTTTCAATGATGATGTGTGGCCGCGTGAGGCTACTTTCCTGCACTTGAGTCAATGCTTGCAGCTGCTTTGGCCTAGCTCCGTGCGCACAGGTTGCGTTCGTTCGCCTTCATTTCGTCGGCTGCAGCTCTTCAGAGTCCTGCGCGACGGCCTTCATTCAAAGAAACTCTCGACTCTCGACTCCCCCATATACATGCAGTCCTTGTTGATATGATCACTTGAAGACTACACACGCTGCATTACGGCACCTTGCTGAGATTCACCCACTGAGACTGCTGTAGAAGAATCGGATTACTAAGCTGCGCCTTCTGCACGACATTGAAGACCGGACAACAGGCAGTCTGTCCAACAATTCGACAATACGAGATGGCATACGTCGGCCAGCAACCTCGAGGCAAGCGACCCGAGGACGCGTGGTTCACTCTCTCGCTCACTTGAGAGATGTTCCTGCGCCTTCGACCGTGACCAGGCATATCAGACACATGCATTTACCTTGTAGTGGAGATTCGAGCGGATACGCTTAGCTGAGCGGTTTTAAAAAGTGATTCCATCTCAGCCATGGCACCGAAGTCTGGACGTGCTACTCAAAGGTGTTTCGGCCAGCTACCTGCCTGTCTGTGACCATCGCTCTGCTTAGAATGCCATTTCGCAAGTCCCTTCGCTCCAGATGTGACATACTGGACATCATCGTTCTGTCCTCGCTGGAGCGCGCCGCACTGCTGCGATGTCGCATTTTCTGTGGCAGGCGTGTCTCAAGCCTGCACTGCTGATGGTCCGTAGTCAGACCCGAGCCGGGTCGCCTTGTCCGTCGTTGCCCAGTGATTGTGCTGTGGTCATTACTTCGCCCGGAGCTGTTGACTTAGAACATCGCTCGGACTAGGTTTAGTCACTAAATGAGTCCGCCCTCAGAGCTAGCGATGCTAATAGCAGCCAGCCTTGCTCGCTCCCTCACTGGCCATCAGACGCTTACTGGACCTTGACAAGCGTGTGGCGCTGACTTTCACTCCGTCTTGTGGGCGCTTGTCGCAATTCAGCTCTGCCCAAGGAATGCGGTGTCGCCAAACCGACCGGTCTGTCCTGCCAGCTGCTGCTACCGCTGTTGGCATATTGCATGCGTACGAGACTGGCCTAATCGGTGCAAGGCTAACGTGAACGCCGTCTGTCTATCATCCCGCCAAGTCTTGCATTGCCTTGATACTACTGCATCCAATTCGCCAGCTGGATAATGATTGTGGTGTTGTGACATCGTCTCACAGACAGTCTCAAACCTGCCCTGACGCCTCGAAACCGAGAGCAGTCGATGCTCTCACAAAGATCGATCAACTTAGCCTTGCAAGATCGTATGGCCGCACACACTCGAAAGCGCTACCAGAGTAGCGTGATCTTGTAGAGACTGGAAGAAGGTGGTCTGATGACTCTCAAAGGAAACATGAGATGATGCATCAAGGGACCTTTGGGGTTCAAGTCTTCAGACGTGTACTCACCAACAGCCTCATGAGGACACTGCACACGTTCAAACAGTGCGGCCGTGACAAATCGAGCTCACACGATCTCGCTGCGCAGGAGTCTCGTCATAGCACGCACAGCGTGTCGGAGCGATGTTGTGCCTCGCAACCTGTGAAGTCCTGTTGGCGCCAGCTATTGCCTTGCGAAGGCAGATATGTCTTCCGACGCTGCAGGTAGCCTAGAGGCTTCAAGTATTGCAGGACGTGGTGTACCTATGTCAGTCGACCGTGGCGCTATGCTGAACGCAAAGGAGCAATGCAGGATGCTTATCCACAAATACTACTCCTTGCAAAATCCTGTGGCCTTTTGTGCGTGGAAGTTGGAAAGACCTCACACTGTCATTTGGTAAGGATAGACTCTAGGATGTCTATTTTGCTGTATTAAGATTAAACTATGTTGTTGTTAAGGCTCTGATTGAGATGGTCTTGGTGTTGTGTGCTCGTTGTCGTCGTCGTAGAGCGTGTGCTCGCTGCCTACCATGCCACCACCTTTTAAAGATCATCTTACGGCCCTTATCTATTGCTAGCTCTTCACTGTAAAACGCTCCGTGGCTAAGGTCGCCGCCGAAAATAGTGTGAGTATGAGCGGGGTGAAGACGTGGCGCCACAACTAGAGGTTGTTTGCGTCACTAAGGCCGCCAGGAGGATCCTCGAATGCAGGCCGGCATAAGACCTTGAATAGACGCAAGGAGCAGCTGTTTCTTACGTATCTGAATGAACATCCAACGGCGTATCTCGATGAGGTGGCCTGGTACATCTCTAATGACTTCGACAAGATGGTGTCAATTGCCACGGTATCAAGCTTGCTGCACTCTTCTTAGTAGACTCGTAAAGTAGCAAAAAGATTGCTTACCAACGCTCTAATGAACTGCGAGCTAGCTTCTTTGCAAGGCTGCTCGGTTTGCCTCTTGTTAATTCGTCTCTGTCTACGAGAGCGCCTATTGCCCTCGCACGGGTGATAGAAAGTACGGCTAGAGTGCTTTTAACCAAAGAACCCACGACATCTAGTATCTTGAACGTACCAAGTGATGGAGTTTGTTACTAGCCATCTCGATCAATGGTTTACGAGAACCGCTTAGTATAAGGTTCTATAATCGCGGAGTTGTTTAAGACAACGAGTAGATGCTTACTATAGTTATCCCTTAGTGTAGGCTTGGCATTATCTTTATGATAGACAATTCATCATACCGTCATCCTCGTAGAGACCATCGTCGAGGCGAGCATGTAGCTACAATTCCTACCACCGTATTCACCAGACTTGAACCCCATCGAATGGTCCTTCAACGTGTTGAAGGCATGGATCCGTCGGCGCGTCGATGAGATGAAGGATTATCCTTACTTCGGGGACTTCCTAGGGCGTGCTATCGAGGCTATGGCCTACTAGAGTGCGGAGAGGTGGTTCAATAAAGGTAGTTACGAGGTGGTATAATGGGAAGCCTAAGGTTGACGGCGTGTACCTCAAATTCGAAGCTGTCATGCCTAAGGCAGAGGCTAATTCTGCAATCATGACTTCCGTAGTATACTACATTTGCCGCTTTCAAGTATATGACTATGTTGCTTTGACTCTCTACATCTCCATATATTTCACTACATATACATGAGTCTAATATTAGTAATGTTGTCGCTATTATGAAGCCGAGGCTTTATATATGCCTTGGATTCGTTTCTAACTAGTGCACATAGCCTGTACTATAGAGACATAGCGTGGCAAGATAGGCAGCAAATCGACATATGATTCGATAGAACCGAGTCTTAGCTTCAATTTGAACTAGTCTGTATAAGAATCGGGCATGTTTCTATAGTGTTATATAGTGCTGAAGTTTGTGTGCTGCATACGTCAAATCTACCACTTCTACCTATTCAGAATTCGACACTCTCACACCACGCTGCAACAACCATCCCTTCACTAAACACCGCATCCGATGGCGATAACTAGATGCTAGACCAAGATCCTTCTGTTGCGCAAGATCTGCTATCCTAATCTCTTCTATAGAGAAGCTGTTCATAGCAAATACCGACGCTATGCGTTCTAACGCTACATCTTCACTACGCCACGCCGATTGCACGCGACACTACTTAAACAACTGTTCGCTCAGCTCTAATAATGAGCTCTAAGAGGCCGGCATCCGTACCGGACTCGACGTCGGAGCCTCACTTACAGCAGGCCTAGCTACCACCTTCTTATCGCTATCAAAAGCGAAGCTAAAGTGCATTGAAGGCGTTACTACAACCGCCTTACTCCTCGACGATTCCTCACTACCTTTCCTCACCGCAGAACGCCGCTTCTCTATTTCTATCTGCTGCACCATGCCCTGTCCGTGAGACGCCGATTTGCTATATACTGTTCTAGACGCGATCAGCTACGACCCCTAGCGCTCAGAATGGGTGACGGACTCTGAAATGCGGCCACACAGCCGCGGAACCAAGGACCTATTCCTCCATCTCGAAGACGTCTCTATAATGGAAATTCCTCAAAACGTTGTTTCAGAGCTTCGAAGTCTTCTTCTTTGGTGTTATTCAAGATGGTATGGGCGAAGAAGAAGAGCAGAGAAGTCACCTCATCCGCTGCTACAGCCTCATGGGTCAAGAGCTTGCGACCGTATGCGAGGGCTTGCTGCAGATTGCGAAGACCAGGCCGCCTTCCGTAAGTAGCCTGGAAGCACGCGCTCGTCATCGAACAGAACCTGAGAACTCATAACCCATCGAGATTAGCTTGATCTCAATGGTGATCCAATTGCAGCTTGCCGGCTTCGGTCCGCTCCCCGACCCCCGCTAGGTTGAAGACCGGAAAAGCTAATATGGAGTCTCAAACGCCAACTTGAGTGTTAGCTTAAGACGCGTCGCGTTGTCGTCTATGCGTTAAGGAAACGCTGTCCACCTCGCGCGATCTTACACTCTCACTATCGAACGTTGCCTCCGCTTACGCCCTTACCATAATTCCTACCTCTGAGCCAGCGTCCTCAATAATGGATCTTCTAGAATACCTCCCTGAGCATCGCGTTCTCTGTTGTAGGGCGTGCAAGATTGGCCTCCGCCCGACACACTATGCGCAGCACCTGTACGACTCGCACGCAAGAGCGTTCCCGGAACTCAGGAGCTCTAGACTAGCACGCGTCTTTGTGAGCGAAGTCCTCCTCCCTTCACTACCGAGCCCCCCACTCCAGCCGGCTAGCGAGCCGATTGAATTGTTAGCGCCAGGAACACTAGTACTACCGGCCCTCAAGATTAGAAAGGGTCTTGGGTGTAGCTACTGCCCATTTGTGGGACCCGATTGCCGCTGTCTAAGCGGGCGTTTAAACCGCTGTCATGCGAAGAAGCGTCGGGGTCCAGGGGGGCCATCGCTAGGCGGCCAAAGCAAAACTAAGCAGCGACTAGACCGCGAGCACTAGGGGGACCAGCCTCCATGGGATGTCGCCTTCTACCAGCGTTTTTTTTCGAGCGTGCGTGGAAGTAACTGCTTCCGCGTTACTGTCCCTCTACAACAAGACGGCGCCTTAACCGATCAGACTGCCTGGGACTGTAACGATAGACGACCGTGCGTTGCAGAGGATCTAGCACACAGCGTATTGACGGAACTCTACCTGCTTGAAGAGGAACAGACCCCGCAGGGTGCTACCGATTCGCGGCTTCCTAACAGAGCACAGGCGTCGCCATGGCTTGAGCGAACGCGATGGGCCTCTTACCTAGAGGGAGTCCCCTCGAGTACGCCATACAGCTCGGGCGCGCTGCCTGCTCAAATAACGAGCCTGTCATGTACGACCTTAACGGACAACAGACTGCCCTCCTTGATAGTACTCTCACCCTTGCTACGCAGCGCGTTGCTTCCCCTAAAAGCACGACGGATCTACTTGACCGTAGCTGCCTTGACCTCTGCATCGCCCTTCTTGATCAGCACCTTACTGGGAACATCTTTGACTCTGCCATTATTGGCTTCTTTGCTATTCTCAGAATTGACGAGAGTAGAGACAACTTCTTTGATGCAACTCGGTATACCCCAAAGCTTTCAGCATTCATTGACATTGCACAGCAGCTTGTGCTTCACAAATCTATCAACCTCGTGGAGGAAGGTTTAGCACCCGACCCACTTCAAGCGCTAGACGAAATGCGGCTCCGCTTCATGACTCTCGACAGGCCAACGCCATTCTCTTGGGCTCTGCAGCTACGAGCATTTGGCAAGCGGATCCGGGACAATACGACGTCCCTTAGGCTATGTGCGCTGGTCTGAGGACGCGCAGGTTCTTCACTACTGCCACGTTGAGATGCCTATGAGTGGATTACGGGACCTTGTCTGCGAACAGGTCTCTAAGGCGCAGCGACTACTTGAGAAGCTCCTCCTTATAGGTGTAGACGACAAGAGAGCGAACGCGGTGCCTCTACTATCCCTGTCGCAGCTCTCCGATAATCCAGCCATAACCTCTCCAGGGTGGAACTTCCTCCAGGACCCCCGGAACAAGAAGGCACTCGAAGGCGGTAACCTATGGCTACTTGAACGCGTTCTGAAAGAGACGCGGTTACAGCATGTTCTGCACACTCGATGTTGACGGAAGAGTGACTTGGAATGCCTCTAGCCTGAACGCATATAAGCGAACGATAAACAAGTTCCTTGAGGCGCTCCTACCCCTGATACATATAAGCAGTGGCCAGCCGGCTCGGGGGACAGAAATCATTGGCTCAATGCACACAAATACCACACACCACCGCAATATCTTTGTCGAGGAGGGCCTGGTAGCTATTGTGACATCATATCACAAAGGCTATACCTGTACCGGAAACACAAAGATCATCCACCGTTATCTGCCCTCGGAGATCAGCGAGCTGTTCGTCTTCTACCTCTGGCTGGGTTTAGCCTTTGTCCGGAAAGCGGGTCTACTCCATCGGAAGAAGCAATGCCCCGCAGACGCCCTAGAGAACCAAAGCCCCTTCCTATGGCCACTAAGCAGAGACCAGCCATGGCTAAGCGCGCGCTTGAGTAGTGTCCTACGGCAGGAGAGCCAGGAGAGGTTCAAAGTACCCCTGGGACTCGCGACCTATCGCCACATTGCTATCGCTATCTCTCGACGCTATCTTGCAGAAAGCGGTTTCCGGCGTGACTATGGAGTAGAAGAGAACGCCGGCGACCAACAGACGGCACATAGCACTTGGACTGCAGGGAGGTTGTATGCTCGCGGGCTCGAGGAGGCCCCAGGACACGTAGAAAGCCGGAGGGCGGGGTTCAGGCACGTTAGCCGGCAGTGGCATGGCTTTCTTGGGTTTTCGGTACTGCAGGTGAAACGGAAATTACCAATCCAAACGGAAATTACCAATCCAAGACGTAACAAATCTACCACCACAAAAAAAGCAGAAGCAAGGCTTGTTCGACAACGGGAAGGCGCAAGGAGACGAGGAGTGGCTATTTTGAATAATAGTGCGGTAAATAGAGAAACGCAGTAGCTAGGCACAGCAGAGTGGCGGCAATCCAGGATACCATTTAATATCGCTATAGACGCATTCAATCAGGTATTTACACAACAGCCGGAATACTATGGAATTGTTTGCAAGCAGTGCAGATACGCCGTCAATCCCGCACAAATCAACGGTCACGTTACCGCCAAATATTACACCATAACCAAGCAGCAGCGATGGCAGATCGTTAAAATCGTGGCTAATTCGTCGCAGGTTGCACATTCGCCAGATGGGGTCAGATACCTAGACACAGGCAGTGCAGTGGTAGTTGGATTATTAATTCATTCCAACGGACTACTATGCATAGCCTAAATAAATGGCCAGGCGTGTAGTCGGGCGTATCGGGAGAGACGTGGCATCCAGAAGCATTGCCGTATAGAGCATGGTTGGGAGATTGCACGGAAAATAGGTGGCCATCGCCTGATTGGCATACCCGAAGACACCAACCAATTGTGGATTAGCAGTCAGCCATGCCAGCAATTTCACAAGACCGATACATGGCAGCGATAATTTCCCGTCCAGGTTGTGCCCGAACCGAGTCGGGAACCCGTAGTGAATGCCATGAATTAGGCCAACACATGGATGGAGGAAGTGTTCGAGAAATTCGAAGAGGCTGGGCAGGAAGATGAGAGCGAACGCAGCCGGTATGAGCCAAACCCATTGTTAGAACATAGCGGATGGGAGAAGCATATCCGTGAGTACAAGGCGTGGGTAGTACAGCAGACCAAAGAGGAGATTGTCAACCCCAAAGGTACAGAAGGCGCAGACGCAGCAGGTGAAGCCAGGCTGGTCATGGAGCGAACAGTGAACTGAGCGTCCGTTCGCTCCATTGCAATGGAGCGAGCGAACATGGCTTCTAATAAGCGGAATTGAACGAGCGTATGGAGTGGAACAGTTCAATTGCTCATGAGCACGCGGTACAAGCTGAGTCGTCCTCGCTTGATGTCGCTTAGAGCGGGATCTGCAGTATCCGTCTAGGGCCGATTGCCGATGCAGCTTCACAGTCCTGCAGCAAGGACGTCTGAATCGAGCTCGCCCCGCACCAATCCCGCTGTGCCGTGTCGGTCGCCCAGGCAGCTGTCAAAGAGCTCTTCTCTTACATGGCCTTCCCGTTCCCTTCTCCTCTCTTCCCTCCACCACATCACTCCACCGCAAGGTATTCAATACATCAACCTCACGAACAAACACCGTCGTCAACATGATCGTCGACCCGGTTCAAGCCTTCAGCAAGGCCACCTCTGCCCTGGCTTCGGCCTCGGTGTCGCCAATTCCATCTATCGTCCCCTCCGTGTCGTACGAGGATGCTACCGAGACTGGCCAGAGGACTCTCTGGTATGTTGACACTTCCTCTCTAGCTCTCGCGCAGCTTTGTGAAGCTTACCAGCTGCCAACGAAGCCATCTACGAGCTTCCTTCCACCAACGACAGCTGCAGAGGCGAAACGAAGCTGTGGCGAGCTCCTGGAGTCATGACAAGAGATCAATCCGAACTGACCACAATCACAGGGTCGTCTTCGTGATCATGTTCGTGGCCTCGGTCCTGTTCACCGGCCTCTCGTGGAACGTCCCCATCGTGAGTTGCTCGCTTATGTACAACCAGACCAGCCACTGACAAACCGCAGTCCAAGCGTCTCTATCACATTGTCACGACCTTGATTGTTATCTTCGCCTCTCTCTCGTACTTCGCCATGGCCAGCGGCCACGGCATCAGC
>JAVRRP010000461.1:0-18001 GCA_036872775.1 Oleoguttula sp. CCFEE 5521 | reverse complement strand
GAAATCGTCGGCGTCAAGAAGCATCCTGAGCTCAAGCTTCCGATCTCTCGATTGCTTACTAGCCCACCTGATGCCATCCGAGAGCTTCTCAACTTGCTCACGGATGAGCTTGGGCCGGCCAGTAGTCGGGATGCGCACGACCCGCAAGGAGCTGTAATACGATAGTACCAAATCTTGAACGCTTTCCACGGAACGATTCCTTTCTCGCCAGAACTGAGCATAGCGTTTGAAGGTGCCTGGCTCTGAGTCAGTGCCCTCGGGCTTTGTCAAGAGGTGATTGAAAACTTACTGTTTTGGTATACTGTCCGCGCCAACGATTCCATTAGAGACTCGGTAGCGTTATCGACGTCCCAGAGGTCTTCAGGAATGTCATTTTCGCTAGCATTGAGGACGAGAATTGCGTGCGGCAGGACAGGTTGATTTGATGACTGGAAACCTTAGTACAAAGTGGCTAGTTGGAACAGGAATGTCGGGAAGTAAACCTTTTCCAGCGCAGCAGCAGCCCAATCGACAAGCCTCTCCAATACGCTCTCGATTACTCTGTTATAGTCAGCCAAGATTGCATCCGAGCGAGTCGGGTCTTACCTAGGATTTCGCAGAACGAAGCAGATGACGTCGCTGAAAGTATACAGTAGTCTAGGGTACAGATGGGCCACAGCGAATTCTCGTGATTGCTTCTTCGGCGTGTCCGCCCAGATCAGCTCGCGTTCCGATGTATGCTTGAGGCGAGGCTTGCGACGGCCACCGGGCCCAACGGGCTGAGCAGACTCCATCTTGCGTTTCAGCTTGGCGCCGATTGGGTCTCGTTCGCCACCCTCGAGTCCTTCGCAATCAGCAAACAGAAGCGGTGCTTGAGACTCAGACGAATCCGGATCCAGATAGAGGTGGACATCCTCGGATGTGGCGACGTCTCTGCCGACAGCGCCCACCACTGGCGTGGGAAATCGTTCGTCTTCCTCAGACTTCAGATCGATCAAAAGCTTGATCAGTGTGCTCTTCCCAGCGCCTGTTTGGCCGACAAAGGACACTAGACTCGGGTACAAAGTCTCGCTATGATCAGATGTCGCAGACAAAGCCGTAGCAGACTCCATCCGTAAGTCTTTGGCCCCGGCAATGAGGTTCGCATAGCGGCCATAGTCGCGAAACAGTGGTCGCTCGTGACCTTCACGCACAACACCAAACCAGGTGGTGTCAATGTCAGCAATGTGCAGTTGCTCTCGCTCCTCGTCCCTCAGATCCGGGGTAAGTACATCGCGCACTTTCCTTGCGACTGATTGATCGGTCTTCTCATGCGGTATCGTGCCAGCTCCCACAGCCAATCGCTTTGATCTGTGAATCAGCTGTCGGTCCCAACATGTATCACAAAATACAAGTGTGCAGACATTGCAGTAGTATCGGCGAGGACCGACTCGTTGGCAGTCCTCGCACAGTTCACCAGACGTGGCTCCTGATGTCGTACTGCGCGCTCTGGACGAGTCCCTGATCTGCATACGCGCACTTGTATACGAGCCTGCCCGTGGTCGACGGCTCTCGTCAGGAATGATGAGCTGTGGCGATCGCATGCCACCGTCCATTCTGTTTGGACTGCTGGACAAGGGTATTCGAGTCGGACGGTATGTATTGCTGAGTGGACGTGATCGAGAGGCTCTAGCGCTTGCCTCTCGTGCCAGTGGTGAAGATGGTCGTGCAGTGGCGGCATTCTTCCTTATCGATCCTGGTCTGTTGGATACAGAAGGAGTACGTTCAATGCTTTGTGGCGTAGGAAGAGCTGGAGTGTTGCTGACAGCAGACGTCCGCGAGTCAATGCGTGAGTAGTCGGCACTATGCATGGGCGAGACCCCTGAGACAGATGGATATACCGAAGTCGCGTAGGTCGCCGTGTAGTTATCAGAGACCATCGGTGATACTGATGATGCACCCTGGACGGGCGGCGCCGGGTAGGACGTTGAATAATCGTCCGAGACCATGGGTGATACCGAGGGTGCTCTATGTAATGGTCTGTTGTACTGGATATCTTGTTCAGTCGGCGAAGCAGGAACATATGGTCGATATACATGTCGCTGACTATAATGCGACCGACGTCGTTCTTCTTCTGCCGCCGTCTGTCGCGAGTGTTCAAGAACGCGCTGCAACTCCGCATCGTCCTCTTCTTGCGGCGTCTCTGCCCAAGGCAGCTCTGCAGTGGACCTGTCATTGGCTCCAGTAACCTCATGAGAGATCTCCTCGTCGGCACCTGCTACAACACTCAATCCATTATCGCTGCCGAACTCGTACGAGAATTTCCTGTTTAGAGGTGGCTGTACGCCTTGAGGCGGCGCAGTGTCCCATTGTTGTACTGGAGGTGTATGTCCGTCCTTCGACTGCTTCGATAGCTTCGTCGCATCTGTCACTCCCGTGCTCACAGATGTGCTCTGCTCCACCCACGACCCATCATCGCTTGACTCCCGGGGAGTGTCTTCTTCCTCGCCAGACTCCGTGCCATCGTCAGGCGCTGGCTTGACTGTCAAAGGCGGTAGCTCGAAGGAAGGTAGGGAGAAGTCGCCAAAGGACAGAGACGGAAAATCGAGGGACCCCATCGCGTCTACCGCGACAGCATGATGGGATTAAGACGACTCACATTGACATGCATGATCGTGAGTACGCCAACAACTCGTCAACACCACCGACGGGTCATACAAGGCTTGTACTATCGCACAAGCTGTATCGTCCAGCCTCTAGTTTGCTGCAGGCCGGGAATCCTGCGACTCTCCACGCTATACCTGCAGCTTCGCGTGCATGGTGGAGTTCGGCTAGTGTCTGCAGCCATTGATTGCGCCACCAACAGCTAAGCCCCCACTGCACCTCCATACCGCACTGCATCGACGCTGTGAAAACGTTCAATAGTCCACAATCGGTTAATTGTGTCAAGGTCAATGAGGGCAGTACGAGGGAATGGAGGTAAGTCGATGGGATAAGGTGCGGTAAGGCGACGGGACGAACCCACACGTCAAGATCACCTCCTTGCCTGCTCACCTCACGTGCTCCTGGATTCGTCTCCATTCGCAGATCATAAAATCACGGTACATAGACTCTGGGTGCTCGGAAGCCCTGTGGATTGATATCAAACAAGCCTAATGCCGAGGAAGTGTGGAAATGATGGGAAAAGTAGTCTATCTGACACCGGTCAATCAACAGACCGTCACCAACATCCAGACCATAGCAACACGATCGATAGAGCCACCGTACTGCACCTCTCGACAGCGGGCTCTTCCAACCCAGCCGTAGATCTTCCGCTCCATCGCTTGGCGTCCGCGTGCTCGTCTGCATAGCCAGTCTATTGGAACTTGAAACCAACGCTGTCGACTGCACATGCGCAGCGAACCCACCAGAGCCTTGCCCTGTTGGTGGAACGCCGCTAGCATCGGTAGTCAGTGTACTGCCGTGACCTGCAGCTGACAAGGCCCATGGGTCCCTCAGCGGCGCGGTAGCAGCTACATAGTATCAGGATGCTACAGCGCATCACCCGGAGTTTACTTGTGCGCGATCGAAGCAGTGCTACCGTATAGCTCGCTCGGCGGCGCTTGGGGCAACTCTGGCATGTAGTCTTGCTTGCCCAGTGCGTCCAGCTCCTGCATAGTGGAGCGCGGACTGTACGCCGGAGCCTCCACGGGAGCCGAAGGCCCATCATAAGATGGCGTCATGTGTTCAGCGTGCCGTTTACGACGAGCACTTCGTGCAAGAAGAATCGCTGCTGCTGCCAGTGCTAAACCACCGACTACGCCAATGACAATTCCGGCTATCGCACCGCCGCCGAGTGTCTTCGAAGTCGGCGCGTTTGTACTCGAGGTCGTAGGAGACGCGGCTGAGGTCGTCTGGGAGGATGTGGAAGAGGTTGAGACTGACGCTTGGCTAGTGAGAAGGTTTGAATCGGTCGACGCTTGGCTAGTCAAAGGGTTCGATCCGCTTGACGACGCACTGGACGGAGTATTCGAAACCGATTCCGGAGATGAGCTCGTAGTCGCGATCGGATTTGTAGTCGATGGAACACTCGAAGCCGCACTGGAAAAGGTACTGAAAGATGCGCTCGAAGCCGCACTTGTAATCGCACCGGCAGCCACACTTCCGAAGACCTGCTGCAGAACGACGACACCGACTCCAGTATTGCAGCAGTCTGTGCCGATTCCACAACACCACCTCGTGCTGTTCTGAGTACCGTCACATGGTGTCATGTTACTGGTAGCTTCCGAAGCACACGTGTTGATACAACTAACCGAGCTGTCCGACTGTCCGAACTCCGTGCAATAGTCGACGAACTAGCACGCATCAGCCGCCATCTTCGAACTTGGACAGAAGACTCACTCACCCATGTGGTGACCTGCTTTCCATCGGCCATAGTCAGTCCATTCTGACAGAGTCCGTTCGGGAGGCATTGGTCTTGAGTGAAGCCCTGCAATGCACTACCGTAGGGAGGATTGGATCGTCCGAGCGCGCAACAAATTGTTGATAGACCCTGACCTGTGGGACAGGGCTGGTAAATATTCCATTCCGGGCTATCTGGGAGTAGGGTTCCATTCGGAAACCGACATGTGTTCTGCGCAGCTGCAAGAAGGATGAGTGATGCAACAACTATAGCGCCATGCGAATGCATCGTTATAGGAGAGGAGAACATCTGTATACGAAAGTAAAGGTGCAGAAGACTCGTAAGCTGAAACAAAATATCATAGCGACGGATAGGAGTATGTAACTTCCAATCGGGGCGGAATACTTCTCATTGACGCTGCGGCATAGGCACCGCCTGCCAGACAGAGAAGTACGTAGCTTCAGCTGCGCACCTCAGGCAACGACCGATATAGCGGTTGGCTCTCCTTGCATGCACGTTATATGATAAGTGCGCGTTGTAAATTACCATTGAGAACGTGAGCGGCCCAGAAACATTGCTGCAATACGCTGACACGTGAAGGAGGTCCTCCTGGGCGAGGCAATTGAGTGCTGTTCGCCCCCAACCATAAGTAGGACCAACCAGTGAGCTTCAGCGATCGGCGCACCACGGATTGATACCATCCGACCGTGAGAAGGACGTCTACCCGTCGCGAATCGTCAGTGTGTAGGCGATCGTGTGATAGGTCCGTAGATCTGCTGGAAGCGAAAGATGTGGTTGCGGAGATTCAGTGGCGCATCGGCCGCTCAACGGTATGCTGTTGGCCGTGCGCGAATGGTGGTAGTGTTTGCAGGGCTGAGCCGCTCAGCAGGTGAGTACATGCACCACCGCAGGCGCATGTGCGGGCCCATGATGGGATTTGATATGCATAGAGAGGCTGAGTGCAGAGACGATGTTCGGGGTCGGGGAATGATTCGGTGGCGCGCTTCCCGCTTCCATTCGCCTATGAATGCCTGAGGCATCACACAGCGGAATGAATTGAAGTTCGCTATTCAACGCGCATCACGATGAACGGTGCGTTGTGTAAGCGCGACACAGGACGAGGGAGGGAAATTCGAATGGCAAATTGGCTGATTTCCCAAGCGGAGGAACGATGGCAGCAAATGGCTTGATTTATGAATTGACGTGAACATCTCACACATACATATGTACAGCCATACCCCAACTGTTGGTCAAGGCTTGTACGAACGACCCCCCGAATCACCATGGAGCTCGGCAGGCAATGATCCAGGCATTTCTGTAAGCCGAGCGTGCTTGTTCACGGTCGTCATGTCTTGGAATGCCGCGTTCTGACTCTGACCCGGCGCCTCTGCTATGTAGGGGAACTCAGCAGCAGGTGGCGCACCGTAGCCTACCCTCTTCGCGCGGCGCACTTTGAGCACATAAAACAGCCCTGCTGCGATCAAAGCTACAACTACCACTGCGCCGACGGCAATACCTGCAATCGTGCCTCCGCTAGGTCCAGTCGAGCTTGGAGTAGAGCCGTGCGATGCCGTTGGGGACGCAGACTCGATAGATGCAGACGTGACAGACGCCGATGCCACCATGAGTGAGGGTGTCGACGAAGGCGAGGATGTCGATGTTGACGTTTCGCTCGAACTACTGGAGGTGCTTGATACTGCGCCGCCCAGGGACTGCCCCAGTGTAACAACTCCGGTACCTGTGTAGCAGCAGTCTGTGGTCTTCCCACAACACCAATCAGTACTGTTCTTCGTGCCGTCACATGGTGTCATGTTGGTTGTGAGGTTCCCGCTGCAAGCATTAACGCACTTCGCAACGCTATCCGACTAGCCATACTCGGTACAGTAGTCGACAAACTACAGGGCGTTAGTTATCGTCAAAAAGTGTTATGATGCTCGTAACTTACATAAGTTGTTATTCGGTCCCCTGCGTCGGTGGTCGCACCGTTCAGACAAAGCCCATTTGGCAAACACTGATCCTGCGTGAAACCCGAAGCATCTTGGCCGTAAGGTGGGTTAGAACGCGCTAGAGCGCAACACATGGTTGTAGGTCCATCGTTTGCTGAGCACGGTTGATATACGTTCCACTCAGGCGTATCCGGAAGTAATGTGCCGTTGGGAAAGCGACAGCTGCTTTACGCGGTCGTGCAAGCAACAACGAGTGCTGCTGCAAGAATGGCAAGCCGATGCATGGCACTAGTAGTGGCAGATCAAAGAGGGTCGTGTGCCTGTTAGAGTGTAGGAAGCACCCACAGCACAGTGTACCACAGCACCAAAGTATGGGTTACCAGGACGATCGAGTGGAGTTCAAAAAAGTAGAGAGCCTGAAAGCAATGAGGTCCAGAACACCGTCCTGCACAAGCGCAGCTGCGTGGCGAGTGGGCTGTCGCTAAGGACGCGGGCATACACCCAGTAGCGGCTCGCGCTGTGCAGCCTTGCAGCGAAGAAACGGAATGACTTGCCTGACAGCTCTCTGATATGCCTTGTTGCACGCTCGCCTAGGCGCGACATACGGGAGGCCATTACTGTACTTACACGCCAGATAACGCAGATGTTCCCCACCAAGCGAGTGCTCAGCCTTGTGTCACAAGCAGGCGTTGGGCCGCTTCTCGCGGTCCCGTGGATTGCACGGGCATGTACCTGGAGATGGCCGTTCTCGTCGAAGCATGATATCAGCATCACCGCCAACCATGTCAGTACTTGCTCGATCGAGCGACAGAGTGATCTTTGAGGTGTGCTGTCATCATGGGAGTCCCGTTGCATCGTGCCCACAATACGGCAATGTTGCGTGGACTCAGTGGTGCAAATGGACTTGCGGCGTCGGTGATGCTGCCTCAGGCCAATAACTAGAGCCTCACACCTCCGCCTCCACCATAGCAAAGAACTCCTGCTGCATCCCACTACGACTGTATTATGGCTCCCCGTCTACAGCTGCTCAGCAGAGCGACTCAAGTCGCGCCATCAACGCCATATCAGCCCGTCGCGCCGTTTCTGTACCCTGCACTCCACCAGCAACAGCGCGCAGCATCAATCCTCTCCTCCCTGTCCGATGTCAAAGCAGCATATGGCCATCGCATACGGCGAGGTCGTGGCCCCAGCTCAGGAAAGGGGAAAACGTCCGGGAGGGGTATGAACGGGCAGAAGCAACATGGCAAGGTACCTTGGGGCATGAACGGTGGTCAGACGAAGGATGAGGTGATCAACCCGGAGAAGGGCTTTGTGAACAAGTATGTTGCGGTGCTCGACTACTAGGAATTGAGCGCTGATGATGACATAGCTTCTCCGTCGACATGAGTCCTGTGAACCTCGATCGCATTCAATACTGGATCAACCAAGGCCGACTTGACCCCTCGAAGCCGATCACTCTCCGACACCTCCACGACTCACGATGCATACACGGCATCAAAGACGGGATCAAGCTCCTAGCACGAGGAAAGGAGGAGCTCAAGACTCCGATCAACATCGTAGTCTCCCGAGCCAGCGCCGACGCAATCGCAGCCATCGAGAAGCTTGGCGGCACTGTCACGACACGCTTCTACACCAAGCCCTCCATCGGCCGCATACTACGCGGTGAGACCGACGACATGCACTCATTACAAAGCAGAATACAGATGGCGCCCGCTGGAATGGAGGGAGCGGAGGCAGTTGCGCAGACGATCAGCGAGGACCGGAGGAAGTACAGGTACAGGCTACCCGACCCAACGAGCAGAAAGGATCTCGAGTACTACCGCGATGAGGCACACCGAGGGTACTTGTCGCACTTGGTGGAAGCAGGACATGGACCGTCACTTTTCTTCAAGACCCCGGGCATCGTGCCACCTGGGCGGCGGAGAGCCTCGGCGAAGGGCAAGGGCGTCGTTGCGAAGGGTGAGAACAGGATCTGGTAGTGATGAGTATATCCAGCGCATTGGGATGGACTGTGTGATGTGGATGCTGGGCCGGACGCCTTCCGTGGAGGTGGACACGGTGGGCATAGGTGTAGCATAGGTGTAGCATAGGAGATCCTCAAAGACATTATTACTGCGTCCGTACATCACGAGTTATAGCCTTTAATGATCTACCATACGTGCCAGCAATCACTGTTCGCAACTATGCGGTGCCAAAAGTCAAAACCGTCACGTAATCGCGTCCGGCTTGCTATCTCCACGCAATTTCTCGACATGATTGCTTCATCGCCTCCGTCGACATTCTCGGTCAGATCCAATCGTCAAGCTCGTCCGGAGACATTTGCCGACATGTCAGGTAAGTGCGCCTATCTTCTCTTGCTGTCGCCAGTTTCTTTATCATGCCAGCGGCTGCTGCGGGAAAGTCGGGTGTCATTTAACCTCACTTCCATTCCACAACGATTGTGCATAGCATTTGCGCCGACGAAATCTTCACAGCAGCTACGAGAAAGACCTGTTGGCTAACGCGGGAACACCATGTCGTCAGGCATGATGGCGCCCATGCCATCGGCCTCCTCTGGACCAGCGGCCGAGCAGGACACGGCAACAGGGAGTCCGGCCGCCAATGGACCACCTTCTTCGGATCACGTCGATCAAGAAAAGCTCGCAGTAACAGAAAGTGCGCAAGAGGTTGGCTTTTTCTCAAGACGACGAATCTTCGGACCTGTTGAGAAGCCTGGAGGCGACTATGCGCTTCTAGCTTGCTGTCTCGTCACTGGTCTCGTCGACGCAGCAAGTTTCGGCAACTGGGGAATATTCGTTGGCATGCAGACGGGTATTACCATACGTCCACTCATCACAGTCACGATGCTGACAGTCATCTAGGTAACACCGTCATTCTTGGTCTCTCCACCGCCGGCCTGCCAGCGAATCCTTACGCCTGGCTCACAACCTTGATCTCCATCGTCACCTTTCTGATCGGCGCAATCTTCACGTTCCGCACATCAGCCTACATCAGCCCGGAGGGTCCGTACAGCAATCGACTTTGGCTCTCCACGCTCTTCCTGGCCCAGGGCTTCCTGATTCTCATCTCCGCCGCGCTCGCCACTGCCCCAGACCTAATACCACAGAATCCCGGCAATACTTCGCGCACCACGCCGGAACCGCGCGATGTACTGCACAACATCAGGATTGTAAGCTTGCTGCCGCCGCTGGCCTTCCAGAGCGGGATGCAGATCGCGAGCTCGAGGCTGCTGGGCTATAACGAGCTGCCCGTGAATGTCCTGACGTCCACGTACTGCGATCTAATGGGCGACTTTCGACTATTTGCGCTGAACAATGTGAAGCGAGATCGGAGGGCCGCAGCTGTGGTGCTCTTACTTGTTGGCGCTATTGTGAGTGGGTGGCTGATGCGGAGCCGAGGAGGCTTGCCGAGTGTGCTATGGATCTCTGCCGGGGTAAAGATACTGACAGGGTTGGGTATGTTAGTGTTCATGCCTGTCGCGAGAACGGAAGAGAAGTCTGAGAAGATCGGATAGTGTCATTAGAATCCATACAGTATAGACGTCGGTCAACATCTTGCGTACCATCAAAAGCTTTCGGCGTACGAATATCACATCTCCGCTGGCTACGAAATTCAAGCTTTTGCTGACTTGCTCATCAGTGCGCTTCACTGATGACTTCAAGTCATCAACGACCGCGCTCTATCTCACTGAGTCTGCAGATGCACCGAAGTGAAGGCCACAATGCTAAGACAAGCCATATATCCGAATTCTGCTCCGCCTCGAAGTGAAGACCTGGCGCGTCACTGCACTGCACTACACCTCTGACAGGTGCTGTCACGAGCTATGACGAAAAGATTGAAGCCGCTGCACCATCTCTCTGGCAACTCGGCAACTCATCTTCTGATCTAGCATACCTCCGCCACGATCTCCGTCCGTTCTCTATCCGACCTCCACCCAAACAACAGCGTCAATAATCGCCTAGCTGCAAATCATCTTCATCATGAGCGCACGCGAGATTGAGCTACTAATCCTCAAGTACGAGCTCCATATGACGATCGCACGCTTGCGCGCCACTCAGGGATTCGGTCCACTGCGCTGGCCGACGAATAATCCCTTCCTCCAACTTCACAAAGCTCCCACCGACGGCGATGCTACGATCACCCTCACTGAAGAGGAATACAGGAGAAATCGCGCCGTTTCCAACCGTTTCGAGCGTGCAAATCGCCTGAATCGTAGCGGCGATGGCCTGAACGTCATCCGTTCCGGTACGGTTCACCAGCTGTCGGGCATAAAGAAAGGCCGCGGTCTCGATGTCGAGGTCATGCGCGTTATCGACGGCCACCTCATGTTCTACAAGCACCTGGACGATGAGTGCATCCGCGACATCCTGGAGGGCTGGCCGTGCGTAGACGAATACAATTACGCTAAGTACAAGAAACGGATTATGGACTATGAGAGGACTGCGCAGCGCAAGACCTGCAACACGCTGTTTCAGGTACGCATCACATCCATGCGGCACCTCGTCCATTGCTAATCGAATTGAGCAGGGCATGCAGCTTCTCGTTAGAGCATCTGGCGGTGTGAAAGCATGGCGCAAGGCCAGCCACCAGGAGATGAGCAATCTGCTACAGACTCTCTTCAACGAGTTCGCCTCACCATATTCAAGATCGTGTTCCCCTACGAGGACAGCAGCGTAGACTTCGACCGCATCTGGCGGAACAAATTCGATAACGCCAAGTGGCAAGTCTGCCTCCGCTCGATATTCGTGTGCCTGGCGATATAGACCTGGATCTTTCGCATCAAGTATGACGACTGCGAGAACACGTACAATAATTGGAAGAGTCCAATGTCAGATGATAACCTCTGCGTTCTGAACTTAGGCGAGGTGCACGACCTCACATCACGAAAGACACGTATTACGCGTAGGACGAGGATGGGAAGCCTCTCCAATCTTGTATGAGGCTGTCTGAGGGTTCCTGCAGCTGATGGAGGTACGCGAGTGTGCTAGTATGAGACAGTGGTAGTAGCGTGGCGACTAGGCAGGGAGCAGCAACCACGACCTTGACGCAGGAGAGCTGTTGTGGTGGTTCGGGAATCCTTTGATCTCAGATGGTTCGGCATAATGTTTGTCTGCTAGCGCAAAAGAGTGGTCAGGGGTGGATAGAGAGGTCAAATCCCGGAAAGCATTTTGAACAGCGGTCACTCAGGCATGACCGAGAAAGCAGAGTCCAATGGTGATTATGGTCCCCGCAGCCGGGCCATCAGTATCAAAGCTTCTAAGGGCCAGATCGTCCTCGAAGGAATCCTCAGCTAGGTAGATATCAACCAACGGATTATCACGATGTTGATATTTATCGTTAGGCGCCTCGAGTTTTCACTACGCCCCGCTTAGTGCTCACAGAAATTATACTCTTCGAAATTCCGCTCCACAGTCGGCATCAATTTCGTGCGCTCCTCCATCAGCTCAAGCCGTAGCCTCTTCGCCGTCTCCAGACTCATTGGGTAGTCGTCTGTATGCTCCTTGATCATGTCCTGCAGCTCCGTAGCCAAATCCTTGCTCTCTAGCACCTTATCGACATTTTGAGGAGCAAACCAGTCGTGCTGCTGCGGTGGGACGTTGGCTGTCGACAGTATGCGGTAGTGCGGATCTACAAGCCACAGTACCAGGAACCGCCGATGGCCAGGTCGGGAAGGGTCTTCCAGGCCGAAAGACTGCACGCGATGTTGCAGGGTGTTCGGAAACGCCAGTAGTCGACCTGGACGGCATAGCACTGCACCAAGATTCTGCACGGCTGGCTCATCTCGGAGACTGGGCAGGCCAAAGATAGTTGCTAGCGGCGCATGATCGTCTTGCTCATAGCTTAACTCGACGGAGTCGAGGTCCGCTTCCATGCGGAACTCCAGGTTGGGACTGGTGACGTTCTCGACGTCGTAGTAGTAGATCGCCGTCGCTACAATGTCTGCAAGGCGATGCCATATTAGCATCGACATTTTATGAACGGTAATACAAAGACTCACGCTCGTTCATCATGCCCTACCCTCAAGTCAGTGGCTGTGACAGCGTGTATCAGGACGTCAGGTCAATAGCTAACCTCAAGATGCCAGTTGCCGCCTTCAAACACCGGCTTTTCCGGCGTCAATTCGATACTCGCCAGCTTCACTATGACCTGTAGGCCTTGTCCGCGAAATTCATCCTCAAGACACACTTTCTGATACTCGTGGTTAAAGCCTTCTTGCTCACCTCCGAGGTAGTGAACCTTCGGAGGGTCGGGGTTTGGTGCTTTGCCTTCTTTCCACTGCTCATATGTGTAGTCGGCGCCTGGCTCTGGATGTACAATCTTTCGCAGCCGATTGTGTTTCCACCTCAGCGCTTGATCTATCTCACCGGTAAAGTCTGACTCAAAATCCGGCATCTCGTCATCGCCATCTGGTGCAAAATGCAGTGCAGAATTGATGCTGCTTGGCTGCTCAGGGAGGTCCATGTATGCCCTAGCTCTCCACAAGGCTGCAGCAAATGCAGTAGGGTCCGATACATCCGTATCTGCGAGATCGTCGAGTTCGCTCGGGTAGGACAAAGGCTCGAAGACTGCGCCCTCCACTGTGATGCGTAGCGGATATCGGTTATTGCAGTCTTTGACTAGAGTTTCGTTCCACATCGGGATAGCTTTGCTGATGATCTTGCCGATCGTCCGATACAGACTACAGTGCCCGACTGGATGCAGATTGTTGATGTACGAGGTGATCTCCACCTCAGTGTCGGAGCCGTTGCAAAATCTTACCTCTGCAGGCAGCCACTGGAACTTTGATGAGAATGTGGCTCCGTCCTGGACTCCCCTTCCGTCTCCAGGAGTCTCTAATAACGGTGCTTCAACCGGGATGCCTCGACCGACGTAGTCGCCACAGTCCCGGAGTCCAACTTGTCCGTGCTGTAAAATCGCAGTACGCCCATAGACCAGTGGAAAAAGAGAAGGATGAACCAGGTTCAGCACCTGCTCGTTTGAATTGGGGTGCCAGTCTTTGTCGCCAGCGTCAATCTTGAGTAGAGAACGTGCCTTCCTCGTCAGCTCGGTCCTCCAATGGTCCTCAACAAGACCATCGGCTTTCGCGCAAGCAGATCCAGTCTCCAGCGTGGTCGTGAACCCTCGTTCATTCGTCAGTTTAGCCTTACCTCGTAGCTCAAGAACACACCACTCCCATGCCCGCTCAGAGATGAACGGCATCGCCATAGCTTCGACACGCCACTTTCCAACAATGCTGTCATCGAAGACTTTGTCAGTCCAGAACTCCTTGTCTGTGATCGCGTCCATGACAGCCAGCATTGCCACCTCGCGGGCGGTCAATCGATCTTGTCGGTAGTCGTTGACGCCATGTCTGAAGCGTTCTGCGATGTCGAGCTCCGCCCCAATCGGACAACCAGCTCCAGGAACATTTAGAGGGATTGTGCCAGAGTTGTCGAATGGCCTGTTATTTCGTGCCATTAGCTTGGCTTGTTGCTCGTTATTGAGAGCAGCCATTGTGCAGGGAGAATCTTGGTAGGAAATTGCACAGAAAGTGTGAAGGTGTCTAGAGATAATCTGACGCACATTCAATACTTCTACCTTTATGTGTGTCCGGATATGCGTAGGATGCTTAGACCGCTAGTACAGGCAGCGAAGCATGTGGCGTTTCAGGGGCCGACGAAGGAGTGGCGCGACCGCCTGGCGGCCGCCTGCAGCAGCCATGCATGCATCACAATGGCACCTCTGATGCCATCAACGAGGTACTGATGAAATCTTCCACCCTAAGCAACACACCAGGAGAGGATAAATGGGCGAGGTACGAAGTACGGTTACACAACTACGAGGGGGCAGGTACTGTACGGTACCCCCACTCAACCCCCACCCCCTCCCAGTTGCAGCGTTCGTAGCGATTCCCACCTCTAGAACAACACCCAAGCCGTCCTCCCGATCAACCCAGCCAACACCGTCGAGCTTAGCGCAAAGAGCGAAAACCTCACCATGATCGTGTTTGTCGTCGAGTGCACCAAACTATGCACAACACGAAGCCCCACGTACGCCCACGCCGCGTTGACCGTAGCCGCATCCCTCACTCCCAGCAACGTCAGGGTAAGCATGGCAGCGATGAAGTACGTTGGCTGCTCGTGCAGGTGGTTGAAGTTCTGCGCCGGCCACTGGACTTGTGGCGGTAAGGCCCTCTCGAGCGAGGCGGCGGAGATGGAGGGGTCGATTTTGACTTTATACTTCTCGACGGCGGGGAAGCGGAGGGCGTAGAGCCATACTTCCATTACCTGTTCATCCTGTGAGTCTTGTGCTGATATTAATGACTGGAGAGGGACGACGGACGATAGACCACATGCCGAGCGTGGTCAAGGGTCTGAGTAAGGGCGCAGCTGTGCCGGCGAGGTTGGCGGAGTTGTTCAGGAAGGACGACATCTTCGTGGCCTGTTTGCACGGTCTCGAGTGTTAGTGCGAATGTTAAGGGGCAAAGGAGCAGTGCTACCGGAGTGCTGTGCTCTGTCTTCTATTAGAATAAGATACACGAGAAGAGTGCGGGGGAACCGCAACGTGAAGCTTGATGTGCGACCCGAGGCAAGGTATGGAGTGCAACTCCGCTGAGCCATATCGCCAGCAACGGAAATCGCATCTTCTATCAAAGCCCGAGTGTGAAGTTCTGGATTTGGTCCAGATCACGTAGTTCAAACACCGATCAACAGATCGCGTCCACATCCTTGCGCAGTCGCTGTGCGACTGTGTAGCGCGCGTGGCAACAGAAGTTGTTCATCGCTGTACAGCTTGCACTACGCGGGCCTGATCGTAATCGTGATGGTCGTAATTATCTCTAGCCAACGCCTAGCTACTCATCTCGTCGCCTCTCACTCCCATCATCCGCCTCTTCGAAGACGTCATTATCGTCCTCCTCCTCACTTGCCCGCTCGTCACTCAGCTGACTGACGAAACTTGGCTTCGAGCCCAGTGGTGGCCGCACAGCCAGCAAGCCATTGCCACTCACGCTGTTGGACCTCGAAGCGACAAGGTCCTCCGGCACATCAGCCTCCGAGTGTACGTTCTTTGCTCGCGCAACCTGGGCCTTCCAGCGCGCCGTGTCCCAGAACAGGTCGCTTCTGGCACCCGCGCCGAGCAGTAGCGGATTGTCAGGCGGACTGTCCTGCTTTCGCGAAGCGGGCTGCGGCGCAGCAGCCTTGACTGCCGCGGCCGCACGCTCGCCGACATCGAGACTCGTCGGCGCGGTACTCGGTACGCTCGTCGGCTGTGAAGGTGAGATGGACGTCATGGCCAAGTTCGGCGTGCTTCTGGCTGAGTCCTGACCCATACTTCGTCGTGGCGATGTGCTTCGACTCGTGCGCTTGCTGCTACTCTTAACTTCGCCAGTGACTGGATCCGAGCTACCGACGCCTTGACGCCAGCTCAAGATGCGATCGGATGAGGCAACTTGCGAGGATGAGGACTTCCGTGCGCCGGCGTTGGCCAGACTGGCTTCGCTGCCTCGCGTAGTGATGGAAGCGGCCTTACTGGACTGAGCGCCAGAGACATTCCGTCTGCTGCCGAAGATTGAAGCGCGGTCGGAGTCTTCAGGCTTGCGTTTCTGCCACGCGCAGTCCTGGCGAAAGACGCGAATCTTGCCCGTGAAGTCTGCGGTGACAATAATGTTGCCTTGCTTGTGGGTGGCTTTAGTCAAGTAGCTTGCGCTCTCCTTTGGCTTCACGAAGCCGCTTTCATCGTGTGCATGCATAGGCGACGAGTCGCCCGTGGCCGTCGCCGGTCGCGAGGAGGCTTGACTGCCATTTGCACCTGCCGAGTTGAGCATTGTGGATGGCTGCGGATTACAAAGGTCGTAGATCGGGTCCTCGCTCTTGCCAAGAAGGCACCGAGTCTTAGTCGGAGCCATGCAGACAGCGGTCGTCATCTGCTCGTTCGCCTCGAAGAATTCGACTGGTCGTTTCTCGCGTGTCTCGCCATCTGATGGGTCTGTAGACCAGACGAATGCTTTGCCATCTTCACTGCCGCAGACCACGTAGCGACCGTTGTCGCTGAGCTGTGCCCGAATCTGAGTCGAGTCGTTGACATTGCCCTTGAACTTCAGCTCTAGTGATTTGTCGCGCATGTTGTATAGACGAGATCGAGAGTCATTGCTCGTTATGAGCAGCTTGACATCACCATTTGCAGCCGGTGAAGCCTGTATGCCAGTAATCTTCATGCCGCTAGGAGTGGTGCCTCGAGATGGCCGCACCTGGAGCTGAGTCTGATATTTCAAGCCCTCAGTCTCGTAGAACATACATAGTCCATTGCGACACCCAGCCATGACTGACTTGCCGTCTGGGGTAAATGCGACTGCGGTGATCATATCGGGTACCTGAGTCGAAAAAGCTACACTTTTGTCCGGTATCGACCAGACCCGCAGTCGGCAGTCCAGTGAGCCAGCCAGGAAGAAGCGATCATCGCGAGGGTGGAATGCTACCGAAGGGACGATGTCGTTGTGCTTGAATGTGCAGAGGCACTCTTGTCGTGACACGTGCCAGAGTCGTACAGTTTTGTCCATGGCCGAAGACAGCAGAAAGTTGTTCTTGCTCCAGCTAAGATCGAACACCGTCGCAGAGTGTCCCTCATATTCTCGTATCGGCTTGCTAGCGAAGACTGGTGCTTTGAGACGCTCCCAAGGTTTGCGCTCCGACGAAGGCTCCTCCGCCTCCTGCGCTTCGTGCTTCTGTCGATCCTCCGGGCTAGCCAGGACTTTCCAGACCCGAATGATTGTGTCCGCGCCAGCAGCTGCAAGGTACTTGCCGTCCTTGCTAAATTCCATAGCCCACACAGTGTCTTGCGGAGTCATCATTAAGCCCTTTCGCCGCAACTTGTTGCTGTCAGTGCGTATGAGCTTTCTCTTCCTACTGCAGCTCAGCTCCTGCGCGAGGAACAGTCGATTGAACTCTGGTTTGGGCTTGTTCCTTGCGCGCATCTTGATGTACGCGGGCATCTGCGGCTGTCGTGTGCTGTAGCTCAGGTTGTCCGTCGATTGGGCGAAGACGCTTGCCATCGCGCCCTCAGGCCGGATACCACCGACCTGCGACGCCGCATCGCTCGGGATGACATCCTCAGCGATTGCATCCTTCTTCTTAGTCCCAATGAGGCGACTAAGAAAGGACACAGCCTTGACGCCTTTCTTCAGGTCCCTTGCCGCGAGTGATCCAATGTCTCGCCGTTCCTGCGAAGGCTGTGCGCTTGATATGAAAGACTGACTGCGCCCGTCATCCGTGATCGATGCGCCGTCCGAGGTCATCGAGGGTGCGATTGAAGGTGCCGGTGGCGCGCCATGCGTCCGCTCAAGGATTTGCTTTATTCGCAGTCAGTTGATCGGTCTAGCTGGCATCGATCACGCTGCGCCGCTTACCTGCGACAACGGATCAACACTCGTCTCCTCCTTCTCGGTCGTCCCATCATGTCTGGCAGGACTTGGTCTTCTCGGGCTGCTCGTTCTAGGCTTTGCGCCATTCTCCACCGCCCCTTGCCTCGTACCCGTACTCCCCCGTCTGTCTGCCCTCATACTCGGTCAGCCCTCTGCTCTACCATGACCACTCCAGTGACCATATAAGCGTACCTACCACTCATATCCCCTCCCTCCATGCCTTTACGCTCCACACTCCAGACCCTGTCGGTAGCTTTCACATCCGCACGTCTGTCCCACGTGCCCGTGCGATTTAGCTCAAAGCTTGCGGCGTTCCTG
>JAVRRP010000460.1:0-18051 GCA_036872775.1 Oleoguttula sp. CCFEE 5521 | reverse complement strand
ACCAGCGAGCCAAGCACTACAAGTGTGATGAATGCAGCCGTCGTCTTAACACGGCCAACGGCCTAGTCGTCCACAAGCAGCAGGTTCACAAGTCTACAGTGCCATGCATCGAGAATTGCACCGTCGACGGACGTGAGGTTGTGCCCGCGCCCGAGATCTTCGGCATGGAGGGTATGCCGCCTGAACTGTTGGCTGGGTATCACCAGAAGATCGAGATTGCGTTTTTCAAAGAGGAGCAGGAGTACAGGGCAAAGACGGGGAATCCGCCGCCAGGCACTGTCAATGGCACGAACAGTGCGAAGCGCGCCAAGATCGAGACTCCCGAGGAGATGAAGGCCAGACTCGCCGAGCATCGGGCGAAGAGGGCTGCAGAGAAGGCTCTCAAGCTACAAGGTGGTGCTACCCCCGATGTCAAGCACGAGGTGAGTCGCGATCAAATGATCCCTGCATGTTCTCGCGCTGACACATTCAAGGCATCAGCGACGCCACCCGACTCGCACGCAGGCGTCGCTTTCCCACCTCCTGGCATGGCTGCGTCCGCTCAATTACCCGCTCAGCCAGGCTTTCCGCCTCCAGGTCCTGAGGGCTACCCGATGCCAGGTTCACACAGCTACCCCGGACCAGGCCCACAGGGCTATCCGATGCCTGGACAGCCAGGGTTCAGCCCAGGTTACGGTCCACCTATGGGCATGCCACCTATGGGCATGCCACCTATGGGCATGCCACCTATGGGCATGCCACCTATGGGCATGCCACCTCAAGGAATGCTGCCTCAAGGTATGCCTCCTCAAGGTTGGTCACCTGGCTTTCCTCCACCTCAAGCATACTCTCCAGCAAATATGCCACCCTATCATGGTCCTCCTCAGCAAGGCTACCCTCCTACGCACCACCAGCCGCCGGGTCCACCGCAGTATGGTGGTCCCGTACACAGGCCCAGACAGAATAATGGACCCTCGCCAGCATCGCCAGCAAATGGTCCACCACAGCAGAGCAGCCTACCACCTGCTCTAGGACTTCCGGCACGTCCATCCTTCGACCCTCCTAAGATCTCGCATGATGGCATGCAGCGTATGCACACCGGGCAGGCTCCACCGCTGAACAATGACAGGCCATATCCACCATACCGTGGTCCTCAGCCTGTGCCGGCACAGCATCAGCAACCGTCGGCTGATGTCGACCAGAGTGTTGCAGATCTCATCAAGGATGTCGAGAGGGAGCTTGCAGAGAAGGCACGCGCTGCGAGCACGTCTGCGTCTGCAGGTGGGGAGCAGGTTACTGAGCCTGTCGCAACTATCGGTGAGCTCACTGCCGCTGAGGCGGCTTCCACTGATGTCCCTCCTGTGTCGGCGCCTACTGATCTCGCTGCGACCGACGAACCTGTCGCCGACGTACCTGCAGCCACCGACATCACTGCACAGCCTGCCGTGACTGAGACCGAAAAGCCAATCATCGGCTCCAAGAAGAAGTCCAAGAAGTCGAAAGACGTTGTCACCAAGCTAATATACGACGATAATACCACGTCACAGGAGGAGAAAATGGCGGCACTCAGTAAGTACGCCTTCCGTCGCCCCAGTGGAACTGAGTATACGCTCGATCAGGTTGGAGCTGCTGTCACAGGCACGGAGCGTGGCGAGGACGATGTGGTCGACCCTGCTCACTGATCATCGATACCTCCTGATACGATTAGTCTGGAAGTTTGCTTGGAGCCTACAATACGAACAGAGCGTTTGCGAAGTTGCGGACAAGGGCGTTGGGAAGACGGTAGGTCCGCACTAGCGTGTGCGTGACAGGTCAGTCCGGGCGTTCTTAAATCGGCTTGCTGTGCACTGCATTTGCTTTCGGAGTTGCAAGACGACTGACTACAGCGTTGGCATGTTGGACTGACATTCTGAGTGTATCGGGGTTTGCTACAGCCCAGCATGTAAGTTGATGACGGTGCTAGAAGTAGCTTAATGCAGTGAGTCCTTTCCTTGATGACGTCTGTGCTTTTCCACGGACTCCGTCAGATTCTAATGCCTACCCTTCTGACTCGTCGTGACCTGCTTGCAATCATCGGCAATTATCGTTCCATTCGATACTGCATTGCGGTCGTAATGAATCATGGATTCAGGCGAGCGCATCTGGTCAATAACACGTATAGCATCGCAAGTGGAGACTTGTGCAGCATGCGGCCAATCCACTGCGTTGGTTGCTGTCGCTTGGGCATACGCTAAGTCTGTACTAACGACGATTACCTGACACATCGCAAGTGCAGAGATCTCCCATTTCTACATTACCCTCCGCATTCTCCGCCGACCTTCTCTGACCCACCTCCTCATCACTTCTTCCATCACATCCTCGGTAATAATTACCTCCTCATTCCTCTCATCCCCCAGAACCCCGTCAGTCTCCAACGCCAGCCTTCCTTCAAACGTCAGCTCCGCCATTCCCCTCACACCTCTTGCGTCCTCATCGTCACCATCATCATCGGATTCTCCTTCCGCCCACGCGCTCCTGACTCCGACTCTTACCCCGGCCCTTCGCCGTCGGACGGTCCGTCTTTCAGCACTGCCGATGATGCTTTCGATATCTAGCCGCCGTCGTCTGGGAGGTCCGTAAAACTCCCGATCTGCTGCTTCTATTGCTGCGAGATTTAGTACTACATTTGCCTGACGCTCTGCTTCGACATAATCCCGTGGGTCAGGTCCGAGAGCTAGTATCTGTGGATCTATTGTGGCTGGTGCGGGGCGGGTCAGCGAGATGGCGTTGCGTCGATGCAGTGGTTGAGGGATCGTGAGAGCGTTATTGTTGCGGGCATCGGGGACGGGATGATGGACTATGTTGGGCTGAGCGCGGTCGCCGGCGATGCTGGTGTTGAAGCTGGGGCTGGTTGGCATCTCGGCTCTGGAGTTACCACGACCTGCTTCTTGGCTCTCGAGCGATGGTAGTGCTGGATATGGTTGATCGATGGCGTGTTGATGATTCCCCGACATATGCCAATTATGTCAACTGGTTCTTGCTGTCCATATTACAGAAAGCGGATGTACGGTAGGCTTCAATTTTGGCAAGGGCGATCGACCGTTCATGGTAATGCATCGTAATTTCTGCTTCAATGGAGACCGCTTCATTGATGTTCGGAACCTTTAGTGAATGAGCAACAAAACTGCTGATCGACTACGACGGTCGTCGTCTCCTTGACCATCGTCCTCAAGACTCCTGGGTCGCCGCTCGCGCGCAATCACCGGCCCTCGTCACTTCATCAACAATCACAGCTCGTAGCGGAGACTCTGTCTCCAGCATCAACCTCCCTTCGAAGGTAATCGATCGTGCAAGCTGGACGCGCGCATCTTCCCGGCCTCCCTCGTCACTGTCAGAAACCTCGGCTGTCCAGCTGTCGCAGACACCAGATCGCATTTCGCCTCTCCTTTGTTGGATGTAATATCGCTTTGCTCGGCGAATCGCGTTCTCAATGCAAGGCCGCTGCGTTGCACGTCTTTGGGCACGCGCGCCCATGGCTGGTATTGCGGCGAATTCTTCCCGCCAGATCTGCTCATTGACGAGTCGCTGCTGCTCATCGATGGCTGTCCGTGTAGGCGTTGGTTCGGCACGCAGGTGTGGCTCGAGCAGTGACCTAGCAAAGTCGCTCTGACTGAAGGCATTGCGGCGGGGCCGGCGCCTTAGGTCTACAATCGTATCCTCACGGTCTGATGCAGTAATGGGAAGCTGGACAACGATCGTGTTCTGACTGGGAGTGCCAGCAGGACCGCTGGTGGAAGTGTGCCGCAGCAAACGTACCCTGGTGGGATACACGGCAACAGAGCCATTGTTGCTGCCATACAGTTCCATTATCCCGTTTAAGTCTGCGTCAGATTCCTCAGGATGACCGTACTGTGACATAAGCAATCGAGTCTGCGGGAAGTTTGGGAGTCCATCTGCGCGCATGGATCGCCCATATAAGTACGTGGGACCACAGATCGATCGGCCGAGCGTGGGAGTGCATCGCAGATCTCTTTCTCAGAAGGAGACAACAAGAGCACAGACAATCCGACGCGTACATGCGCGACCACCTGTAGCTTCTGTCTCAGAGAGCAGTATGCTGGCATCACATGATTGTCTTCGACAAATTACATGAAAGGTGATGGAAGGGAGAGCTGTACGAACAGGCCGTACAGCAACGCTATGAACAGCAGTATGTATCAATACGTCCAGCAGTCAACGTATCTCGTGTACATGCAGTTTTACATATCGTCACTCATCGCCAGATCGTGCATCTCACTTCCCGCCTCCTCTTTCTGGTCTTCCCTCATATACAAACCCCACTACTTTCCTCCCTGTCTTCCTTGGAGGTGGTATGACAACATGGCCACACTCCTTCTTCTCCTCCTTCAGTGCCTTGGCCAGCTCCCTCACGCTGTCCACCATCTCCGTTTGTGCTCGTAAGACTTGATTGACTTGGCCGTCCCTTACGCCTTCGAAAGTCTTACTCCGCTCGCCCAAAGCCTTAAGCTCGGTCGTGGAGGCCGCTCGCGAGTCCGTGATAGTCTTATTCACCCCTCGTAGGTGCTGCGCCAGCGATCGCACATCTTCCGTCGTTCGCGCGACGGCTTGCAGCACAGGCATCTGAGCAGTCTTCTGCGCTTCACGCAGCATGCGGATCTGGTCGTTTGTAGTGGAGATGTACACATGCATCTCGCTCTCCCTCGCAAGGTGCGTCTCTCGCAGTGAGTGAACGGCGGAGGCGTTCGCTTCAGTGACGGCTTGAATCTTTGAGAGGTGCGATGACAGAGCGGACATGATAAACTTCGCTTGGCCAGTGCCGCTTGGGCTTCCTGAACGTGCGGCTTCAGCTTGTCGTTCGAGGCTATTGTGAATGTGGCTGAGCCGTTCGGCGAGGGTCGTGAAGTCGACGGCGCTGCAGGCGGGTACAACAGCTTTCTGGTCAGCTGATTGGGCCTTCACAAATGCGGCTAGTTGGGCGCCGTTGTCTTTCGTTGCCGAGTGGAGGGCGGTGAGATGCTCAACTAGAGGGCTGAAGTCCGACGGTGGTGTGACAGGTCTTTTGTTTTGTGGCGTGTGCAATTCCAGGAGCTTATTCAATGCAGCTCCATTCTGGACAGTGGCATTGTGGAGATCTCCGATATGGCCACTGAGAGGAGCAAGGTCAGCGTTCGAGTGCTTGCTATCATGACTAGGATCCTGCTGGATCTTCGCAAGACGATCAATACTGTCTGCGCTCTTCTTAGAAGTCGCATGCATGCTCGTCAGTCGACCGAGCAGTGGCTTCATGTCCATGGAAAGCCTCAGCTTTGTCATCTCCGCGATCAAGCAGTCAAGCTTCTCCAGCACCGGCGAGGAATCGTACTGTTCTGTAGCTTGCGGCTGCGCTTCGATAAGCTGATCGACCTTGGCCGAAAGTGCGTCCGTCGCAGCATCTCGGTGCATGCTGAGGATCTCATCTAACCTTTGCGAGAGCAGACCAATGTCAAAAGGGCCGCGATCCACAGCCTTCTGTTGGCCATCGATCAGCTTGTCAAATCGAAGCGACATTGCCGTCGTTGCCTTCTGCTGCTTCGAAGTCACTGAGTGTTGTGCATCAAGCAGGTCGTCCAGTCGTTGTGTGAGTGGCGATAAATCGATCTGCACAGGCGAATGATCTTTCGAGTGTTGCTGTAGCTCGATCAATGTGTCCAGCTTCGTGCTCAGCGGAGTGAGATCGTTCCTCCATGCGCCTTTTGAAACTTGATCCAGCTTTTCGATGTATTCGCCAAGCTTCTGCTTAAGGGACGATGTGTCGAACGATAGTGCTGATGCGCTAGGCGAAGACTGGCTCTGCGTCGCGAGACCTTTGACATGGGTGTTACTGGTCTCGATCGCCCTGAGAATCTTCTTCAGGTGCTCCGTACCGAGTGATCGACTCTGATCGACTCCGGCATCACGTTGATTTTGCTTCGTGAGATCCTGCAGTGCGAGCGTATGCGAGGATTGCTGCTCGATCGCACCGTGGATCTTTTCCAGATGCGATGTGAGAGGACCAAGATCGATATGAGCAGCCTCTGACACTTTTACGACCGTATCGTCCTCACTACGTGCTTCAAGCATCTTCCGCATCAAAGCAGAGTTGCCCTCAACTGCACCAAGCACCTTCTCCAGATGCTCTGTCACGGGCGAAAAGTCGACGTTCGAAGAGCCATCGTTCAAACCCTTCGCACTACCTTTCCGCTCACGCGCCTGTGTCTCCATCATTTGCTGTATACGATCGAGATGCGACGAAAGTTGACTCATGTCAAGGTAGTCAGCTCGCTTGTGCGTTTTACTCTCTTCAAGAGTCTCGCGAAGCTTCTGCTCGCTCTCGTATTGTCGTCGCGAGAGCGTCTCAACATACTCCTGATTGCGTGCCAGCAAATCACCGATCCGTCCCAGGTGGCCCGAGAGCTCAGATGGCTCGTCGTGGCCATCTGCGCCGTTCCTTGCATGAGCATGCGTACTGTTGTCCTTTACAGCCTGCACAATTGCTGCATCGTTCTCCCTTCTGCCTGCCGCGAGTGCAGCAACCTGTTCTGTGTTCTTCTCCACCGCTTCCATCATTCGCTCAAAGTGATTTTCCAGAACTCCCAGCTCGTTTCGCACGCTTCTCGTCTCCTTCCGCACCTGGCCCAGCTGTGCCTCCGGGCTGCCAGCTGCCCCTCCCAGCAAGTGACCTTTCGCATCTTGCACCGGTATGATGCCCTGTGGCGCGCCTCCAACGTTGCCAGCATCGTTGAATTGTATGTACATCCACTTTGACTTCAGGTGCGCGAAGTCCGCATGTTTCCAAGCTTTGCCCAATAGGTCGTCTGTTTTGAACGAGAACAGCTGTGGGCCAGGTCGCGTGCACTCGGAGAAGTGCGCCTGAACCAGCAGCCACCATTCGTTGGCGACTGAAGCTGATGCGAAGGTCAGCAGGAATCGCGATCGTTGGTCATCGGCCTACGCGTAAGTTGTCAGCGCCCGTGTCGCTTCCTGCCGTAAGCTCACACCATACCTTCTGCGCGTACGCATAGAACAGGTTCCCATCGCCATGATCGTTCGGCAGCGCGCTCGTTGAAGAGGACAGGAAGCCAGGGCGCAACGTTGGTCGACTCGTTATTGGCGTCGTAGGTCCGTTCGACACAGAGCTCCTTCGACCTCCTGGACTGGGCACTTCCATCTCCTCGGTGATCCCCTCGCTGAAGCCATTAGTCGCGAGGGTCCCATTGACAGCCCTGAGGTTGCCAGTAGTGCGCCGCCTCTTCGGGCTGAGCCAGCTCATGTCCCTAGGCATCACGAAATCGCAATGTCGCGACCTCTACTGTACGTACATATCGTGGAATGCAGTGACGTTGTACGCAGGACTGAGACACTGGAGGAACGTCTAGACGATGGACTAGAAACACAAGTACAGAGACATTGTCTCAGGCGCACGTCGAAGGTTTCAAGCTCGCGCGCAGTCAAATGTAGGAGGGTCTACGTTCGCTAAAGCACCAGCAAATCTCGCGAATTTGCTCGTGCTGCAAAGAATGTCTCGGGAGGCATCTAAGAATACCGCCTGAACAGCTCCATGACGAGAACCTGCAGGCAAGATGCATGGCAACTGCATGGGGTTCGTTGCTACGTGAGCAGTTGTTCCATGGGGAAGTTGGCATCGCTTACAACTCTGCCATGGAAAGTTCACGAGCTCAGACGAATGGATCGCCCAGCGTGCACGCGGAAAGATGCGAAGCGTCAGTAATGCTGCCAGCACACCTTCGGCTGAGCAAGACGAATACGGGTTGATTGCCTTGACTATGGGTACTCCGCTGAATGCGACATACTGCTGGTAGTCGAAACCATCATGCTGCTGGATTTGCTGCTTGATGATCCGCGAACGGAAATGTTGCCAAAAGCACGAGTAGACATTGGTTCCACAATGCATATGAGAAAGCTGCGCCCTTTCGCACTTCAAGGAGCAGAGTAGTCTACTGACCACGCGTTGCAGCCTTCCGCGACGGCAGCTTCATTAGTCAACGGGACCGTCCAAGATGATATTGTAGCAGCTTGGCTCGTGGACTAATGCAGGGCACGAGTGCTTTATTGTTGCTAGCCACAATCCCCAGATCGCGACTCTCATGTGGCGGAGGGCGAACTTAACTTCGAGGCCATATTTCGTAGGTTGACAAAGGTGTATGGCATCGCGGACAATAGTGGGCTCGAGTATTGGTGGAGACCCAGGGTTCCCAATAAGGAGCAGCGTAGAGCGTCAGTAAGCCATGTCGCAGCTCGTACCATGCCCTTTTTGAGGCTGGAGGATTCGCTTCGCCAGTGACTTCGCTCACTGTGTTGTAACCACGCCCGACGATGCAGGACAAGAGTTGTAGGAGACCACCTCACTTCGGCCAGCCGCTCCCGTCCTGCCGTAGCGGCAGTCGCTTCCGTACCGTGTTGGGCTGCCGTGAGATCATCAGCACGAGACCAGATGTCACCCTGTATATTCTCTGCATGTGCGTCCTCATGTATTCATTACTTCATATCTGTGCGTTACAGGCCGCTTCCAGTAGCATCAAGCTTGCTTACTGCATCGTCTTCATCACTCGAATGGAATGACCGCTTCAGCGCACCCAATGCAGCCCAATGCGAATCCTCAAATGGCCATCACTCCCGGCTCTCGCACTGCTCGGCCTCGGATGGGTCTCACACAGTCATGGCATGACAGATGATATGGTCTTGCACTTGCGACAGGATACTCAAGATCTGTTCTACCATGGCTACACCAACTACATGAAACATGCCTTTCCTGAGGATGAGTTACGACCCATCTCGTGCAAGCCTCAGACGAGGAACCGGGAGGATCCAGCGGACATTGGCTTGAACGATGTGCTGGGCAACTACAGTGTGACATTGGTGGATTCGCTGTCTACACTTGCGATACTGGCATCGAGTCAGGAGAGTGAGGACGGGCACGATCCGCTTGCGGACTTCCAGGCTGGCGTGATAGCGCTGGCAAATTTGTATGGAGACGGCGGAGATGCTTACCCATGTGGGAGCAAAGCTTGTGGCTTTGACTTGGATAGCAAAGTGCAAGTCTTCGAGACGAACATTCGCGGCGTGGGTGGGTTACTGTCGGCACATCTGTTCGCAGTCGGGGAGCTGCCAATCCGAGGCTATGCGCCGGAAGTGCGTGAGCAGAGAAATGGAGATGTGGGCATAGACTGGGATGGATTTGTCTACGATGGACAGTTGCTTCGACTTGCGCACGACCTGGCGAGCCGCCTCCTCCCCGCTTTTGACACTGCCACGGGAATACCATACCCTCGCGTCAACCTCAGGCATGGCATACCGTTCTACCGAGATAGCGAAGACGGTGTCTGTCGTCTTGACGGCACCTCCACTGACTCACGCGAGATCACTGAGAACTGCGCAGCTGGCGCAGGCAGTCTCGTCCTTGAGTTCACCACCCTGTCACGTCTCACTGGTGACATGCGATTCGAGCGGTTGGCCAAGGAAGCGTTTTGGGCTGTCTTCGACCGACGAAGTGCTATTGGTCTGATCGGTAACGGCATCGATTCGGAGACTGGCCATTGGACTCTGCCACCACTTGCTGGGATAGGCGCAGGCGTAGACAGCTTCTTCGAGTACGCGCTGAAGTCGTCGATCATGTTCTCCGGCTTGCCCGAAGACGAAGAGTCGCGACTGCCAGACACCTCGGACGCGTTCTTGCGAGCTTGGGAGCAGGCTCACTCCGCAGTGAAGCGACATGTTCATCGCATCACGGCTACCGAGAAGTACCCTTACTATGGTCAAGCCGATCTCGTCACTGGAGCACCTCGATATACCTGGATCGATAATCTCAGTGCGTACTATCCCGGTTTACTCACCTTGGCGGGTGAGCTGAACGAGGCGATTGAAAGTCATCTCCTATTCGCTGCACTATGGACCAGATATGGCGCCTTGCCGGAGCGTTGGCACACTCACAACTCGTACATCGACCATCATTTCAAGCACTGGGCTGGCCGTCCGGAGTTCATTGAGTCAACTTACTACCTGTACCAAGCTACAAGGGATGACTTCTACCTGCACGTTGGAGAAATGACACTTCGTGACATTCGACGAAGATGCTGGACCCGATGCGGCTGGGCCGATCTGGGTGACGTTACTACAGGGGAGCAGCGGGATCGCATGGAGAGCTTCTTTCTGGGCGAGACGGCGAAGTATCTATACTTGCTGTTCGATGAAGGCCATCCTCTCAACCACTTGGATGCACCTATTGTGTTCACTACCGAAGGACATCCACTGGTCATCCCGAGTCGTTCGCGAGCTCTGAAGCGTGAGAGTCGACCAAGTAAGACAACGCAGCCGATGGCAGAGGGACCGATGCTACCCGCGGCTACATGTCCTGTTCATCAAAAGAGCTCGCCTCTCACTGGTAGCAGCATTGTCAATCGACCCGACTTCTTCCACGCTGCTGCAATGGCTCAACTACATCTCGTTCCTGTCGAAGCTTCGCGATCATCTCACCTGCAGCCCGCATCCGAACACTCTGCTGCCATCACAATTGAAGACATAAGAAGTCCCACAAATTACACGTACTTCCCATGGACATTACCTCAGCATCTTGTCCCTTCATATGGGTTCAGCGCCCCGACTCGCACGCAGATACTGAGTACTCTGACGTTCCCCAACCTCAGTCCTGGTGACTTAAACGTTGCTAAAGGTGTCATGAATCTTGGAGCGCTCCAGAAAATTGTCGATGGAGTGGTGATCAGTTCATTATCCAATCTGCGGCTGAGTATGGTGCAAGAGCCGAAGTCGCTGATTCTGCCGAATGGCGATGGGTCAACAATCGAGCTGGATATGGGCCAGCAGTATCGGGTATCTGGAGTGGCCAACTGGGCGCTTGGAAAGGATGAGAAAGTTGTAATGTCAGCAGAAGCACAGGATGGTGTCGTGCCTGGAGATCCGAACTTTAAGCGCGTCAAGGATTTGGAGATGCTTGATATAGTGATCGACTTCATGCAGCCAGCTTCTGGCAACAGTTTTTCCATCGACGACGAGCATCCAGACAGCCGAACGAATGCAATCAAAAGCAACCGGTCCTCTGAAGATCGCAATCCTTTCGACTCAATGCTGGATCATATCCTGCCTTCGAAAGCACCGATGGCACCAGCTACACCTTCCCAACCGATACTGATGCGAACGCTGATCCCGGCTATTCTTCCCACTGGACCAGGTGCCGCACCTCTGCCTCTTACGCTCGACACCGCAGACCCATTGACATTGCAACTCGGCCAACTGCCACACACGTCAATCTACTTCCTCGACTCGACACTTTGCGATCATCGTCTGCCATTTGGAGTCATCCGCTCTCATCAAATTCTCGTCATCAAGAGGGGCGGCTGTCCCTTTAATGCGAAGTTGGCAAATATACCCGCCTTCGCGGCATCACCGGAAGCCTTACAGCTGGTGATCGTTTTGTCAACACCGGAAAGCAAAGCGCCGAATGAAGGACTTACTGGCGGTCATCTTGGTAGCGGTCTCACCAGGCCTTTGCTTGACGACATACAGCGGACGCCTGCTGGGGTGGAGCGTCGCGTCGGCATCGCCATGGTTATGGTCGATGGGAACGACGATCACGTGGCTGCTTTGCGGAGTGCTGCACGCGTCGTTGCGTCGATCGATGATGGTGGTAGTCTTGTAGAAGAGGATCGAGCGGCGTTGGGTACTGGGTTGGGTATCAAACGGAGGTACTGGTTCGAAAGCATGGGCGTGCCCATTGGCAATATGATAGCGTTGTAGCATTGCACATGTACAGATTCGATATCGTTGTTCTTGTCGACGCGTCCCACTCTAATCGTAGTCGATCATGCCCTGCCTTCAGAATCTCGCACCGGTGCTGTTATCCTTGCGAATAGTGCAGATCTAGATTTATCAGCACTCCGTCAATCTTGGGAAACGATAGGCTTCTGAGTGCCGACCGGCACGCAAACGTCGGACGCGGAAGTGGCGCCGGGGGACCTTGGTAGCTTACCTTATCCAGATATAGATAACGGCCTCACTTTACTGATGGACATGACACGAACCCTTGACTTCACTGCGTTTAAATCTCGTTCTCTCTCATCTCCCCTCACTTCATCACGACATGCAACACATGGTCGGTTCGTCGATGGTATGAGAACCTGAGGAAAGCTCTCGTTGGATGTAATGCTACGAGTATCACTCCGAACTGCGCACGCGACACCATGAGCAGTCGCCGTGAGCGACAAGAGGCAACGCCAACGAATAATGAGGGGGACTCGCTTCTTTGGAATGAGTTTCTCCGCGCTGTAGGAAGAGATGACGAGGCGCCTGAAAGACCATCACTTGTCGAGCGACCACCCGCTGCGCGTGCTGAGTCTGAACGCAAGCGTCGCTTGACGGCGGCTGCTCAGCAGGGGCGTGTAGATTACCCGTATGACACCAACGCTTCTACACAAGCGAATGGCGTTGGAAGCAGTCTAGACACGCCTATCGATTTGACAAGTCCCCCACCACGACGGCCCAGCACTGCCAGTGGGATCACACAAGGCCTGCAGGCGGTGGGCGAGGCTGGCAGAAGCGATCCGCGACTACCTCGCAGAGAAAGTGGGACATCAGAAGTGATACCGCCGCCATGGCAGCCTGATGTTGAGGTCACGAGATGCCCAGTCTGTACACAGTGGTTTAGCTGGAGATTCAGAAAACACCACTGTCGCAAATGCGGTAGGGTCGTCTGTGGAGATTGCAGCCCGCATATGATTACGATACCACGCGAGTACATCGTCAAGGCGCCTGGAGAAGTCAATCGCGTAGAGGGCGCCCAGCAAGTGCGGGTCTGCAAGCCTTGTGTGCCTGATCCTTGGAGACCACCTATTGTTGCACGGCCTACTGCTGAACTTCGACCTTCACCTGAGCTAGCGCCTGGCGTCTCGCACCCCGCACAGCCATGGGGACAACTGTCTCGCAATCCTTCTGGTGATCAGCTACCATCCTGGCTGCGAGGCGGCCCAGTCACTCATGTACCTTTACCACAGCCAGCAATCACTGATCCGCCATCACGAGCACCTCGCCGTCCCTCGGATGCCCCATCACCAATACCATTACCGCGCCATAGAGACGGACGCCGCATTCGAGCTTTCTCGTCCAATGGAACTCCACATCCTCACTGGTCGCCAAACGCACCACATGGTCGCCAGGTACCGACGTACAATTCAAATCAGGCACCCACCACGGTGCAGCAGTCCGGACTCTTGAGAGGTCACGACTCTTCCAGTACAGTCTCATCTACAAACAACACTCTAAGCCCTGGTGCCAGCTTTCTCGTAGCGCCACCTGGGTACACGCCGAGAGCGCCGCGCAGGCCCGTTATTCCCAGCTCGCTGCCGACCGCGATGCGAGCACCTTCAACGCCAACCTCCTCACGCCCCCGCAGAGAGGTAGCTGAGGAAGATGAGTGTCCAGTCTGTGGCAATGAGCTCTCTCCTGGAGAAGAACTGCGTCAGCAACACATCATAGCCTGCTTCGCAACGCGGTCGGGCTCCCCTGCTCGTAACACGATATCAGGTGTCCCACGCCGCGTCAACGAAGCTTTCGGCACTGTCCCGTCGTCAGACTCGTTTTCTATGGAAGACTTGTACAATGACTCTCCCGACTCGGCTGGCTCGAACAATCGCACTGTCGCTCGCGCACGAGCAAGCTCTAACTACCGATCACGTGGCATGATTAACTACATCGCAACCGAGAAGGACTGCCTTGATGGCGAAGGGAAGGAGCAAGAATGCGCGATCTGCATGGAGGAGTTCCTACCCGGTGTGGAGATGGGAAGGCTGGAGTGTTGGTGCAAATATCATCGGGGTTGTATTAGGGACTGGTGGAAGGTCAAGGGACCGGGGAGCTGTCCGGTACATGTCGTTCAGGAGTAAGGTGGTACTGTTGAGGTTGGAAGAGACTGGAGGTCCTTGTGTCACTTCTGACGCAACGTTACATATGGGACTTCACCGACATACCGCCGATAGAAATTGGATGGCGGAACGATACCGTCAATACAACGACACTCTTTTCTCGGAGAAACAACGAGAGTGTAAGGAAGTTGACGCTGCGGCCTGCAGTGGCTTGAGCGCCTTTGTGCTATTGTAAGACTGACGGGGCGAAAGGATCATGGCGTTGAATTAGTATCGTCGATGGCGTAAAGAGTATTTGAGTGGTCGTGGCGTTGCAGCATTGGTCAAGGATCTGGGATGACTGACGATACTACGATAGACGTTCGTTCCAGCTCCCCGGAGCGCATATGAGAGTAATGCCAAATTGGACATGCTAGATCGCGGCATTTTGCGTGCTGCACGATTCGTCCTCCCTCCTGAGTCCAATAAGTATCATGCGACACTGCAGTAGTCCGGGGTGCTCACAGCCTCACGCCGTCGTCGATTTGTCGATCGGGTATTCGCAGAACAAGGTACGCAAAGCGCTCCTGTGAGCGCCACTGAGACGCATGAGATGTGAACGATGATTTGGACATGCTAGGCCGCGACCTCCCGCTGAGATGCATGAGATGGGAACGATGATTTGGACATGCTAGGCCACGAACTCCTGCGTCTTGCGCGATAACTGTCACCAAGCTTCAGTCCATGAAGTACCACCTTCTGGAAAGTTTCATTTGTGCCGTCTTGGCTCTGCGGTCTCGGGCTCTCACAGCATAGCCTGCTTACCAACGTACCGACCGGTGACGGGCCGCGGGGGCGGCGAAGGAGAGGCCGAAACTCTGCAGCTGCCGTGGCACATCGTGATGGACAAGTTGACAAATTCCATGAAACTTTTGAAGCATGGTCTCGATGCTTCTGAAATTGGCACCGCATATGCAGCAACGATCCGCGGCAGCAGAGCCGCGAGGCCGTACCCTGTTCGAGGTGTGGTTCGCTGCCGTTCGGATGAGTGGCGTTGCTTCCGACAATAGTTGTCGCATGGCGGTGTTTCCGCGACGGAAGCAATGCTCGTTGCACATGACTCGGATATATGTGGTCAGTGAAAGCTGCAAGACCCTGTTGTTGAATGGGTCCGGCATACGCCGTTCCGCAATGAGATCCATCCACCGGCTGCATGGCGGTATATTCGAGACAGTGGCAGTACATGACTCGGGAAGTGGAGGCGCGAGGTCATCAAGGGTCGCGATACCTTCCCTACATCAAGTGAGGCCAACATCCGCCCCGCGCCGTAGTGGGACTCGACCAGTCGTCCGATATCGAACTTCCCGACGGCATGATAGGTGCGTCATTCGGCAATCTCGACTTCCAAACTCCGAGCTTCATGCGATGGTAGTTCACCACTCCGTTCGATCGATCGTGATGGCCCACTTGATGGCAGGTTCAAATGTTTGTAGCACGCTTCCATCCGCCATCGCCATCATACTCAAGAATGACATTGTCAGCTCAGAGCGTTTGCGCGTGTAGGCGGCAGCCGTACAATCAGCTGGACATTTCAAGCGATGGTGCGCGTATAAGCGAAACTCGCACAACGTATTGGAGTATTGGAGCGACGTGATGCCAGTCGGTCATCTTCGGCCAACACATTGTCATCTCGAAAACGGAGTCTGCTCCGCCTCCGTCTCGATTCTCGAACGTTGTCGCGGCCCCCGATGTCTCATGTGCAACTTCCACATGGACGATTAACCGAAGAAATGCGTGATGTGCTAATACTATTGTCTGGAGGCTAGTTGATCGAGATTAGACTATCACGGCACGCTTGCTTGCTCGACGCGGCGCAATGGACGCTCCGGGCCAGACGATCGGTGGATCAGAGGGCGAACCTTCGTGGAAGCCTCGATTCAGGATGCTGCGCGACAGGACAATGAACACTAGTGGGGTCCGAACCTACGTCCCGTGGGACATGGTGAACCATGACAGATGCACTATCGAGCCTGCATGAGCTCTTATGCAGGGGATCGGGGCGCTGCAGGTTAGGACTTGAGTCCGCTGTCATGCATTGTCATGGGTAAATTGGCGATAATCTGTCATACACTGCTGTGCCGTGGAGGTGCCTGTCGATCTGATCTCGCATTCGGGATCCCAAGATGGGCCCGACGGTGTTGCCACTGTACATAACCTGTTGGGGTAAGGTAGTGGGAGCGTCGTCCCCCGGCCTATTAGCGTCCGCTCGACCCCAGCTCTCGCTTGCAGTTGCGCTGTGTGCCAGCTGTGGAGACTGAGATGTGGAGACGTCTAGTGGATGACATACCCCACAACTGCATGACCAAATTACGCAAGCGCACGCATCATCGTACTTCTGTATGAATGATGATCAACTGATTGCTGCAATGGTCGCGCACCTTGCATGTAGTGTCTACGTATGTAGTGAGCGTAGGGTAGCGAAGCAAGTGCAGCGGTCCGTCGAGACTTGATGAGATTGTCCGGTGGACTGCAGCCGACAGCAACCGACCGCGATTGGTTCATGGACGCGAGGGTAGTTCAACGCATGACCAAGTCCGTGGAAGACGGAGGAAAGGTCTGCAGCTCGCGTACAGTGCTGATATTCGCATTTCTCGTGGAAAGAACATGGTATTGCACGCGCAAATTTGTGGATGGTGATCTGGAGCGACAGCCAGAGGTCAAATTATGCAAGCTTCCGAGCCCGTGCCACCTCGGCAACAACCCAAAGCAGCGCCCCGCCCTGTGCCAAGAAAGTATGGTTGATTGCACTAAAGTCTGTAGACGACTCTAGGGGAAGCCGGGCAGCACTCCGTTTCGAATCGCGTCAGGTGAAGTCAAACTCAATATCGATGGGCGGATCGGCGATATCGCGGATGAAGCCACGGCCCACGGCGAGTTCCGTCCAGTACTGACAGATGCTCCAGCGCGACGTCCAATTCGCTCGTGATGGTCGCGACACGCGATCGACGTCACTTGCATCGTCTCCACAGTATCGGCTCAGGAGAAGCGATCTGGACTTGTGATACATGAACCGTGTCCGTGGCTCTTGCGCAATCCAGCAGCGACGACCGCGCGTTCAACGTCGTGTGGTAGACACGTGCAGAATTGCGATGACAGCACGCTCCTTTCTGCACACTTGCATGCTCGCCTCTAAGTCGGCGCCGGTATGTGGGCGGGCCAGCAGTTCGAGACCTGCCAAACGACGCCACCATTGCCATCGCCTTTCAAAATGAGCTTGGCGCATTCTTAGCGTGGTGTTGTCCATTGTGTGCAACATCAATGCCGCTGCGGGGGGGGATGTTACGATGCGGCTCGCTCCCAAAGGTCTTGCGTTAGCAGGGACCCCACTATAGATCGACGCGAGGTGGCGTCCGCGCATGTTAAACGGCATCTTGACTGCTCCTCAGGATCTGACTGACGCTGCTCAGGCGTATATGCTACATTATCCGGAGCAGACACTGGCAACGCGCGACGAACATGCCTCTCGGCTACGGGTACTTATCGCTCTGTTGGGCCTGCTCTCCAGTGTGCCGAGCTTGCCGTCGATTCGTGAAGGACGCCGGTTCGGCGTACCGATACCATCGCGATCCCGAGCCGGCGGCCTGGGATCATGCTTGGACCATGTGGCGCTACGAGATCAGCAGGGCTGTTGCGCCATCGCGCCCGCTGGACTCTCCGCTGACAGGTGCTGTTGCGGAGAGAACCAGTTCTACTGATGATCGAGGCGCCGTTCGCGGGTGAGCGCTCGTGACCGTATCCTACCTTTTTCTGTCAAGGTACTGGAACCTCGGCGCGAAACGGTAACCGTAAAGAACCGTAAGCAGTCGAGCGGAGATCCTCTCCGCTGGAGGCATCGAAACCGTTACACCCTCCTACATGTCCGGTAGCGTCGTTCCTAAAGTTTGGCAGTATTGTCCTGCCGATCGAATGGTCTCGACGTGGCGACTCCACATCATCACTAGCTCTGTCTTCATTGCGCTATCTGCAGGGCCAACGGCCAAGCCTACATCCTCGCAAGCAATAGGTTGTCGCTCACAAATGGGACAATGTCCCCGAGGGGCGGGCCGGTAGACTTTCGCTAGGCGAATGCTTTGGAGGCATCGTCGCTGCAAGCCGCTTCCCCGGACCAACATCTCAGCCTGACAGC
>JAVRRP010000459.1:0-18069 GCA_036872775.1 Oleoguttula sp. CCFEE 5521 | reverse complement strand
TAACCGCACCCTCTGCAATAGGGCGGCAGTTAGATAGTTTATGCGTACAGCCCTCGGTTTTGCCTACCTTTGCAAAATCTGCCCGGACGGCTCGTCATGACACGCGAATGCGTCGAGAGGACGGATGGATTTGAATGCCGACTGAGCGAGTGTCGAAGGATTCAGCCTACTAGTCGTGCATTTCGCGTGCACGTCTTCAGCTCTGGCATGACTAGTGCTTCGCGTCAAGGATCGTAGGGTACAACGCAACACTAGCTCATTGATGCGTAGCTCAGCGAGGTGGGTAGGATAACCGGATGGATTGTAGTAGATGTGGATGAGTATAAGTCTCAACACATTCGGTCGACAATTTCCTGTTCAGCTTTCCCGATCGCCACTTTGTACGAGAGCACACAGTTTCTGTCTCCGTCAATCCTTCGCGTCCTGTCACCATGTCCTCCCTTGCCGCACAAAAAGCAACAGTCTCCGACTTCATCAACTACTTCACCAACTGGCAGCTCGACGCTGTCGCGGGTCTCTGCGCGCCAGGCTTCATCCGCAATCAGCAGCCCAGCAGTTCTCTCGGCGAAAGCGAAGAAAATGCTGAGGTGATGTTTGCGCGGTTACAAGGCATGAGCGCACTGTTCACCTCACCTCTAATCGTATCGTAATCCTTGCCCTAGCTCTACAATCAAGCGCTAATGACCTCTGCAGTACGGCACGAAGAACTTCCTCCACGACGGCGAGGCTCACAAGTCAAGCTTCGAGTTCGTGATCAAGGTGGACACCAAGATCGGACCGCTGGAGCTACAGGGCGTAATGATACAGACGTTTACAGAGGATGGGAAGAAGGTCACGAGGGTCGATGAGTTTGTGGATTCGAAGGCGATGGAGGCGTTCATGGCGAAAGTCACAGCAGCCATGGGCGGGGGAGGGGAGCCGGCATGAGGAATGGTGCTATGATGATAGGGTCAGTGGATTGGCATGGCCGGGGACCTGCTCCAACGGAAGGCTGTAGTTGACGTGGCAAGCCACGCCTCCCACGCAAGAGATAGATCACTTGATTGCGATAAGTAGGTGTGTGATGCAGAAGGGCAATGCTTTAAGTCGAGGTGGATATGAGTCTTGACTTCGGCTTTTGTCTATCCTAGCGGCCTACGCTCGCGCTGTCTAGTCGCTCATTCACCTGCTTATATTCCATTCTCACCTACTCCACACGCCCATCCCCCATCCTCCCCTCAGCACCGCCAAGCCGACAGCCATGCCCAGACTGTCCCACACGACATTCAACTTGCTCCCTCCCACCTCCTTCCAGCCCACAGGACACTCCACCATAGGGATCCCCGCGCTCTCAGCTAGCATCAGCATCTCCACGTCGAAGATCCAGCCCTCGGAGTGCATGTACGGGATTCTGTACGGGAGCGATGGCCGGGTGAAGAGCTTGAAACCGCATTGTGTATCCCGAATCGCAGCTGTGGCGGGCGGGGAGAGAAGACGCAGGAGGAGGTGGAAAGCGTGCATTAGGGTATTGCGGAGGAGGGAGCGCTACAAGCTTGTTAGTGAGACGCGTGAGGTCGAGACAGGCAGGAATGACTTGCCTTCACCACTGCTTCGGTGCCGACCATATGTGCTCTGCTCCCCACCGCCACCGCGCGCCCATGGTCATCTTTGGCTTTCTCGCATCCTCGCACAAGACTTCCCAGATCGGAGAAGCGACTCGCGCCATCGGCGTCTGCAAACACGACGTACGTCCCCCGTGCATGCCTCATGCCATGCGTGACAGCCCCGCCCTTCCCTCGATTCTCCTCCAAAGTGATCACCCTCATTGCTCCCGGCGTGATCCTCGTGGGCTTCCCTACTCCATTCCACGGCCCTTTCGGCGTGGGTGGTGTTGCCAGCTGATGCGTCTTTGCGAACTGCAACGCCGTAGCAACAGTCCGATCCGTACTTCCATCGCTCACAATCAGTACTTCCCATCCCCTCCTCGCATCAGCCTGCTGTCCGCTAGCTTGTAGACTGCCATTACTGCTGCTTTTACTGTGGGTGTCGTGATGGCCGTACTCTGCTTCAAGATACTCCACGGCTTCTTCCAGCATGCCGGTCAAACGTTCTTGTTCGTTGTAGGCTGGGACCACGAGCGTCATGAAGAGCTCTGCTTCGGTGATTTGGTTTGATTCAGAGGGCGGGATCTGGCCTTGGCGAGCCATCTGACGGAGGGCGAAGTGGTTGTCGTGCCAGCATGGTAGGGGCTGAGGAGTCGTTGTGCGGCCTGACGCGTCAACTGTGATGTATTGCTTCTCTGAGGTCCGGGCTGGTCTAGGTACGGGAGCTAGAAAGTACAGTCCAGTATATGCCTGAGAACGATCATGTCAGTATGTGGATTGGGAAGGAAATAAAAGCTGGCTTTCGAGTGATGGTCGAAGAGGGTATTGTGATATGAAATACGGGCGAAAGGGAATACCAGGACTATGATACCAAAGAGGCCCAGCACTGCTCCCACCGCCCATGCCCACAGTGGCACTGCAGCAATCCTGTCCAATGCAGTCCACATCGAATCCGACACGGTGTCGGACGAGTCCATCGCTGCGAGTCTGTCGCCAACTTCCGAAAAATTGGCTAGGATTGACCTTTGCTCGACGCTGTCGCCATTGATCGCAGCGAATGTGCTTTTAAGTCCTGGATTGGATTATACGTATTTGACCTCAGCCAATGCCCAAATGTCCAGCTGTGCAGTAAACGTGAGGTCTCAGTTATTCGCTTAAGCGGTATGTTTCAGTACGACCTCCTTCACTCGCCCGGGCGGACTTCTTCAGATCATTGCTGCCCGTACCTACGGAACAGTTTACACTGCTGCTGGTTAAAGCTGATAAGAAATCGTCCAAGTTCATCGACATCTATTGGAGACCTGGCTACACCGAACACGACTCCTGAGGCGTGGAACTTCATCCGGCAATTATATTCGACCTGCCTTTTCGCGCGACTCCAGGACGCGAGGGCACAAGTTGGGGGTCGCGTACAAGGGAGCCTCCTCGTGGACAGTCTAGCAGATCAGCTCCTGCTGCGGTCCATTAAAGATCGCGCTCGCCATCATGGATGGCGGGTATGATCACGGCGGAGTTGACGGTGGACGATCGCGCACAGGTGGACGACCTAATCGACGTGAGTCTAGTTCGTCAACAGCAGGCTGCGCGGATCACTGACATTCGATGCAGGGAATGCTACAGATATCGGCAACACTTATGTCCATTACTTGGAAAACCGAAGACCAAAGTACCAAGCGTCGCGAGGCTTCGAGGCAGAGCGACCGACGTCTAGCTACATTCACGACGTGAATATTTCACTTGAATCCGAGTCAAACAGTGGACTGACAACGTATAGATGCTCCCACCTGCAGGACGACGGAGTCGACCAGTGGACTCGATTCCAGCACGCCATCTTCATTCGTCACTCAACAAAGTCAAGCATCCTGTCAATGTTGTCAAGTGGACGCCAGAAGGTCGCCGACTCCTGACTGGGTCTACCAGCGGCGAATTTACATTGTGGAATGGCACTGGCTTCAACTTCGAGACGATCATGCAAGCGCATGACCACGCACTACGAGCTGTCACTTATTCACACAATGACGAGTGGCTGATCTCAGCAGATCAAGCTGGCATCGTCAAGTACTGGCAGACCAATTTCAACAACGTCAAGGAGATTCAGGCGCATGCAGACCCAGTGCGAGACCTGGCATTTGCGCCGACAGATTCGAAATTTGTCACAGCAAGTGACGATGCATCACTCAAGATCTTCGATTTTGCAGGTGGCACGGAGGAGTCGGTGTTGACGGGTCACCAGTGGGATGCTAAGTGCGTGGACTGGCATCCGACGAAGGGTCTGTTGGTGTCAGGGTCGAAGGATCACCAAGTGAAGCTTTGGGATCCTCGAACAGGGCGATGTTTGACTACACTACATGGACACAAGAACACAGTCGCAATGACAAAGTTCGAGCCCACGAATGGTGTTCTTCTCGCTTCATGTGCCCGAGACCCTGTCGCCAGAGTGTTTGACATCCGGATGATGCGTGACGTCTTCCTCCTCAAGGGTCACGACAAGGAGATCAGCTCACTCACATGGCATCCCATACATTCCTCCATGCTCACCACAGGCGGTGGCGACGGCGCGATGCACCATTACCTGCTCGATGAGCAAAACCCGCCACCAGGTACAGCTAGTACACTCTCGCCGTACGACTCAGTGAATCCTACGGAAGCATCCGCACAAACGATCTACCCAGCCCACAAAACCCAGTACGCCCACGAGTACGCCATCTGGGCCATGGACTGGCACCCACTCGGTCACATTCTAGCTACAGGCGCAAACGACAAGGTCACGCGCTTCTGGACCCGTCCCCGACCAGGTGAAGACAGCTACATCAACGATCGTTGGCATATTGGCCAAGCCGCTGCTGAAGCGCAGGGCACGTGGAAGAAATCCGAAGCCGCGCGCCTACGAGAGGAGGAAGAAGCAGAAGCCGAGGACGAAGCAGACGCATTGCCCGATCAAAGCGGACCAAGTCGCTCTTACCTACCCGGCCTCCCCGGGATCGGCATGACCGCCCTCCCACCCCACCCGGACGGCACAAGTCTCGGCGGCGCACAGCAGCTCGACTTCCCGCCCCTACCCATGGGATTTCCTCCCGGCGCTCCGCCTCCAATGGACATGGAGAGTTTGAAGAAGATGTTTGGCGGTAGTTTGCCGCCCTTACCGCCGAATGGCATGCCGTTGCCGCCTCCGCCACCGGGCTTCGTGATGCCACCTGGGTTCCCGCCGTTGCCGGGCATGGGAGGTCTTGGGAATGATGCTGCAGGTGTAAGGAAGCGAGGGCCACTCCCTAGTCAAGAGGAGAGTTTGCAGGCTGAGATGAGGCTAGGTCGGTATACGAAGGCTCGGTAAGGACGGGATTTGTGGAGATCTGCTGGGGTCGAAGGCCTGGGCGAGGTTGAGGGAGTGCTATACGATGCAAGGGATGGCGAGCGCGCTGGACTATGGGGCAAAAGCCCACAGACCGCATCATGGCCTCTATGGCGTTGGCAGGACTGCGGTGAATTCGGCAAGATATGTGCCGAGTAGACGCTACGCGGGTGATCGAGCAGTAGCTATTGTGGGGAAAGCTTACCTCGACCTAAGCAGTGGCAAAGTAGGTACTGTAACATAAGCTCGGCAATGGTAAGTAAGCGCACTCTCTATCTTCCGGCTATATACCCTCTCTATTCTTTCTATTATTCATCTGTATACCTTGAAGCTTGCGTTCGTTGGCCTGCGCATCACCATGGCTCCTTCAGCAACAACCCTGCACGCCGAGACAGCCTCGAATGCAACAGTAGGCGCTCTCGGCAAGACAAAGTCGGGCAAACAGCTACGAATTCGATCGTACCCCAGATTTGACTCGCTTGAAGATGAGCGTCTATACCGTAAGCAACATCTCGCTGCGGCTTTCCGAGTCTTCGCAGAGCGGGGCTTCGATGAGGGAGTCGCTGGACATATCAGTGTGCGAGACCCGGTGGAGACGGATCACTTCTGTAAGTACTTCACGCCATTCACTGTGACGCTAGAGCGATCGACGACATAGCTGACGGTCACCCAGGGCTGAACCCATTGTCCATGCACTTCTCCCAAATCAAAGTCTCGGACCTGATCCTCGTCAACGAAGACGGCGACGTAGTTGAAGGCGACGAACCTATAAACGCCGCAGCCTTCGCAATCCATTCCGAGATCCACAAAGCCCGTCCAGACGTCCACGCTGCTTGCCACGCCCACAGCGTTCACGGTAAAGCCTGGTCAGTCTTCGGCAAGGAACTCGATATGATTACCCAAGACTCTCTGCGGTTCTACAAGAATCACGCTGTGTACCCGCAGTTCGGTGGCGTGGTTCTGGATCGGGAGGAAGGGGCACGGATCGCTAGTCATTTGGGGGATGGGAAGGCGATCATCTTGCAGAATCATGGGCTACTGACTGTCGGCGCTACGGTCGATGCGGCGGCGTTCTGGTTCATGAGTCTCGACAAGACTTGTCATGCGCAGCTTCTTGTTGATGCAGCGGCGCATGGTAGTGGGCTGAAGAAGACGTTCATTCCGGATGAGGAGGCGAGGTTCAGCTATCAGCAAGTTGGAACGCCGGAGAAGGGGTGGCTAGTAAGTTGCATTCTATGACAGTGCGATCACAGAGTGCTGACATGCTGCGCGCAGGCCTTCCAACCCTACTATGATGAGATCCTGGCGAAGACTGCTGGTAGCTTTCTGAAGTAGAGGATACGTTCGCGTATTCCCAAAACGTCCAGGTCGCTCCATCCTGGTACTGTAGTTTCAGCTGCGATGGTAGCGCTTGGACTCGCGGATCTAGTGAGGAGCCTGCTTGAAAGCAACGTTGACAGCCATCCTGGGGCTATCGACTCGGTCGCTGTCGGCGGCCCTGTCCTCCGCATAAGCGTTGCTACGCTCCCTTTCATGGACGCGTACGACACTCTCGCAGCCAGGAGAGGCGAAAGAATGCTGCAACAGGTTAGTGACGGACAATTCCCAAATCAGTCCGGTCTCAGAATCATAGTATTTCCAAAATGAACGCTATTTCTCTCTCTCTCTCTCTCTGTGAAAACTGGGAAGGACTCTTGTGCTCCTGTCAATGCACTCAGTACAACGAACATATCTCCCGATATATGTTAGAGACGAACGCGAGTATAGCTACCGGTGGTGAGAGGAGTGATTGCTTCTCCAAAAGTCCCAAGCCATTCCTGTGCTTCTATCAATACGCTCAGTACAGCAAGTCAGAATCTCAATGTTTGTGAGAGACCTTCATGCCATATCAGCTCCCACAGGACCGATATCACCGTGCTGCACTCACCCAGCTAGACTGATGCTAGCACAAGCAATGTTCCGCACACGTGGAGACGTACAGATAGTTTAGAGCCAATTCAAGCATACACATTCTATCTTACTATGCCAATCACATGCCCAAATTCCCAGTCTGTGCCTCCGACGCCAACGCTGATATCCATGCAATCTACCCCTTGACCCTCGTCTATCATAGCCGTCTCTTCTACAGCACTGGCAGTCTATACAGCGCCGCGTGACCGTTAGTAAGCCCATTCGCGTGTCCTCCATTCGACGATACGCGGCTTCCCTCGGCAGTGATCTCATCCAGAATCCTTGCCGATGCGGCAATGAAGCCCAGATAAGGCTTGCTGGGTTCCAGGACGCGACTGAGGTATTCGGGGTGAAATTGAACGCCGACAAACCACGGATGATCCTTCAGTTCGATGATCTCTTGCCTAATGCCAGTCTCATCCTTGCCGATGAACGTCAAGCCTTTGTTTTGCAGTTGGTCAATGTACGCAGGGTTGACTTCGTATCTGTGACGATGGCGCTCGTTGATACTCTCATTATTCAGGCCGTAGAGAGCTCGAAGTTTCGACCATTGTGTGTCTGGCTGCCATAGCGTCGGTCGTAATCCCAGCCGCATAGTACCTCCCAACCTCCCTGGGTGATGCTCTGGCATAGAAATGATCACGCGATCCTCGCTGTTCGCGTCGAACTCGTAGGACGTCGCCTGGGGGATTGGAACATCGCACACCGAGCGTGCGAACTCGACGACTGCCAGTTGCATGCCCAAGCAAATACCAAGGTAAGGCGTCTTGCTCTCCCTAGCCCATTTGGCAGCAGCAATCATGCCCTCGGTACCACGAGCACCGAACCCACCTGGGACCAGAATCCCAGCGGCGGTGCTAACAGCGTGCCAGGCTTTGTGAAATGATGCTGGGTCAGACTTGTTTGTGTGAGGCTCGAGGTGCTCAGCATCGATCATGATGAGGTTGAGCTTCCGTCGGCAACGCATGGCAGCGTGTTCGAGGGATTTGATGACGGAGAGATACGAGTCGGGGCACTCGAGATATTTGCCAACCAGAACAATATCGAGCTTGTCGCGGAGATGCTCAAGGCCGAGACAAAGGTCTTTCCAGGTGCTCCAAATTTGAGTTCCCTTCTGCTTCATCGCTTGAGGAATTGAGATCTCATCGAGGCGTAGTGTCGTGGTCATCAGCGCGATCAGATCCTGCTCATATAGTAGGATGGGCACCTGATATGTGCTGGGCATGTCCCTCACGTTCAGGACGTGTGGCACTTGGACTTGACAGAATCTCGCTATCTTCTCGACTGCCGCAGTCTCGAGCGGCTTCTCGCACCTGCAAGCGATCAGATCCGGAACCAGTCCAGCAGACCGCACACTGCGGATAGCCATTTGGGTGGGCTTCGTCTTTTGCTCGCCATGGACCAGGGGGACATAGGATACGTGGATCTGCATGAAGTCGTCCCTGCCGCAGTTCCGTCGCAGCTCGCACAGTGCCTCCACGAATGCCATGGACTCGATATCACCGACTGTACCACCCAATTCGATGATACACACATCCGGCTCCAATCCAGTATCGTCCACTGGCACCTTGGCTACTCTCTGAATCCATTCCTCGATTGCTCCAGTCACGTGAGGCACAACCTGAACGGTCTTGCCAAGGTAGTCGCCTCGTCTTTCCCGCTCGATGACCTGAGAGTAGATCTTCCCAAGCGTAATGTTGTTGTCCTTCGTCAAGGTGACATTGAGGTACCGCTCGTAGTTCCCGAGGTCGAGATCAACCTCTCCACCATCATCCAGAACGTACACCTCGCCATGCTCTTTCGGGTTCATGGTTCCAGCATCAGTGTTGATGTAGGGATCAATTTTGATGCTCGAAACTTTCAGGCCCATTGTCTTCAGTAGCAGGCCAGCACTCGAGGCAATGATGCCCTTGCCTACGCCGCTGATGACGCCTCCGGAAACGAGAACGTACTTCATCGTGGCGCCGGTGAGAGGGAGATTGTGGGAGAGATGATACACCGTATGGCGGCCTTGCTCGCTATTCACGAGGGGAACGAGAGGAAGAGAAATTGAAGTGACGCGCCTCGAACTTTTCTCCAAATCGCGTCGCGTGTTAGAGTGGGGCGGAATTACTTCGGTTGCTAGCATGGGCAGGCACGACCAAGCACAGCGAGTTTAACGAGCATCATTGAACGGCATGTTGGGGGATGAATTGATGCTGATGATGAGTCACGATTGATTGATCTGAGCGGTAGCAGTGCTCGAACGGCCGAAAGGTTGACTTTCGGGAAGGCTACCAAGTCTCTTGCTTGTACCTCCCCTCCTTTTCCATGCCATCAAGATATACCTCAGCATCTGTCCTTGTCATCTTCCCCTCCTGCTCGATCACGTCAAGCAAAGCCTCCCGAACGCCTTTCGGCATCGCACCAGACGAGCCAGACAGGTACACCTTCCCGCTGCGTTCAACAAGCGTATTGTACACTTGAGCAGCATTCGCTCGCAGCAAGTCCTGCACGTACTGCTTCGGCTGCGTCTTGTCTCGCGAGTACGCAGTGTACACCTGCAAGCCTTCCTCACGGATCAGCTGCTCCCACTCCTCGCGAAAGAAGTCATCCGCATCGCTGCTCCGACAGCCGAAGAACAGCATGTCGCCGTCAAGTCGATTGCCAGCGTGCTTGAGATCAAGCTCTCCTTTCCATGCGCGTCGTTGGTGGATCATTGAACGCATCGGAGCAACGCCTGTGCCTGGTCCGATCATGATGACCGGAATTTCGAGTTCATTTCGCTGTACGTCAAGGTAGCCTTGCTGCATTCCGATATTGATATGTTGACCTGCTCCCAAAATTGCGATGTAGCGTGTGCAGATTCCGTATCGCCTACGGTACTTGATGATCGGACTGGGCGGATCAGCTATCGCCACAAGTAGTTGCACCCTCGTCCGGCCATCTTCGTCTTGCGTATGCCTGCCTCCACTCGCGATGCTGAATTGACGCCCACGCATGATGGGCAGGACTGAGAGTGCGTACTGCCAAGGTATCTTAAAGGTCGTGAAATCCATCATAACTTCAAGTATAGTCCGCTTAGGTCTTGTGGTGTAGTCCCAAAGCTCGTCGATGAGCTCGGGATTCGCCAACTCGAGTAGTCGATCGCGTTGATAGACCTCGTCTTCAGTACTTGTGCCGGCGAAGTATGCTAGATTGGCGAAGAAAGATCGTCGAGGTATTGACATGATATCAAGAACATTCTCGAGCAGCCACCTCAACGTCATCCTTGTGTCCGCGAGGTCCAGGTGCCGCAGCGGCGAAGGTGTACCGACTCCTTTTGTGGTCTCGCCTGACGAAACGACATCAAGTGCTTGCTCTGCGCAGCTCTGCCACTGCATGAGATCGATGAAGTCGTTCACGTCTGTAGGGAAGTTTTTCGGATACACAACAGCAACTGCACCTGGGCCGTACGTGTACTTGCGATCGAGTCGCAAGTCCAACAAGCAGACATCTTGGAAGTGTGTGCTGGACGTCATTCGTTTGTTCGAGTCAATGAAGGCCGAGTATGAATCGCGAACAGGAAACATGCACTTTGACGGGACAGCATCTTTCTTATCCAGTCCTGCAGGATGACCTTGATCTACACTATCTTCGACATATCCGTTGCTAAGATGGCCAGTACCACGGACGTGGGCGGAGATCTCAAGCGATGCATCCTGTACTGTTGATCGTGCCGCAAGCGTCCACTTTGGTAGGATGAAGTCATCGTCGGCGAGTGGCTCCAGTGGCTTAGGGAATGGAAATGCACTCAGAACAGCCTCTCTCAATTGTACAAGCCATTCGCGGAAGCCGGCACTGTGTCCTTCAGGGTGCTGCTCATTGCCCTCGCCTCGATCGCAGAAGAGAGATGCGCCCAACTGTGCCATCCTTCCACACAGCATGCGGTGAGCCACGTTGTAGCGGAGATACGAGCTGTCGCCAATACCGAAGGTCGTGAATCGAAGCCGCTTGAGTACGCCAGGCTTCAGTGCACCGCTAAGCAACGTCTTCCAGAATGATCTGGCGTTCTGGGGCATTTCGCCTTGACCGGCTGTAGACACTGCGAAGATGACCATGCTGTACTTGAGCAAGTCGCGCAGCTGTATCGAGTCCAGATCCAGGACGGTGGTGTCGAATCTGAGCCTTTCGGCCATTCGACTGATTTCTTCGGCTACATCCTGTGCGTTGCCTGTCTCTGATCCGTACAGAATCAGAGCAGTGCGGGCTTGTGGCTTCGTATTCCTGTGGCTAGGTCAACACACTGCTTCTGCTCCTCGTTCACGTGACAGTATGATACCTCCTGCCAACAGACTCCAGGTTCGTATGGTGACTTCCTCCATCTTCGCCACCGTTCATTACCGGCAAGCACGAGCTTGCTGACGAACGACTTCACTGTATAAGACTACGATGCCTCACCTAGTGCTTTCAGAGGATGTGGTGTAAGGCGTGAGTGAAGACGAGGCACATGATAGTGTACTCACATAAAGTAACATTTCGATCGCGTGAGCACGTTATGATTGGAGCGCATGGCAGTTGCTTTCTTAGCGTGTGTATGCACGGAAGGCTCGTTTGGCAGATCCGTGGCTGCCAAGCCTGCGAGGCCAAACAGTAGTCAGAATTTCTGGGAGCATCAACTCCTTTCCCTCGACACCAACAACTGATCAATCAACACACCTCCCACACCACTCCACATCTCCAGGTATCTTGGGCACGTAGCTACCCAAACCAACCACCTCGTCAATCTCGTTTCCAACCAACCCGGGCGGCCTCGACAACCACCACCTCCGTTCACACAGGTAGACCATCAGGCCTTCCAAAGGACATCCTCAATCAACACACGCCCCGAAGTCAATCCTCGTGTCATCAACAGCACTTATCTTCAACATGTCCGTCGAAGCTGCCACCGCCCAAATGGCCAACACTTCTCTCAACCAGCCCCACGCCGAGGGTGCCTCCGTCGGCACCGGTGGTGACAAGCCCATCAATGCATCTCAGAATGAGGCTGTCATTGCCAGTGCTGCTGAGGGAAGAAGACTGTATATTGGAAACCTCGCTTATGCGACCACCGAGGGGGAGTTGAAGGATTTCTTCAAGGACTACCTTGTGTACGTATGCTCTTCCTGATCGTAACTCTCGCTGCCGGCTTGCTGACTGTGTGTTTTCCAGCGAGACCACTTCCATCCCCACCAATCCACGTACCACCCGCCCTGTCGGCTACGCCTTCGTCGATGTGTCGACTTCTTCCGAGGCTGACCGTGCCATCGAGGCTCTCAACGGCCAGACCATCCTCGACCGCAAGGTCTCCGTCCAGCTCGCCCGCAAGCCCGAACAAGCCGGAGAGTCTGGAGAGGCCGGTGAGGGTGGCGAGGGCCAGGCTCGTCGTCGCCAGTCCACTCGTGGTCGTGGCAGCCGCCGTGGTGGTCGCAATGGTCGCTCCGGACGTGGCGGTCGTGCCCGCGAAGGCGAGGAAGGTACCAATGGCGAGACCGAAGGCACCGCCAACGGCACCACCCCGCTTCCTCTGACCGACACTACGAACGAGACCGCTGCTCCTGCTGCCGGCGAGGAGGCTGCTACCACCGATGCACCAAAGAAGAGTGGCAGGACCCGTGGTCCCAAGACCGACGGTCCTCGCGTCTCCGAGCCCCGCGAGCGCAAGCAGCGTGGCCCACCCGAGGACGGTGTGCCCAGCAAGACGAAGATCATGGTCGCCAACCTACCCTACGACCTGCACGAGGAGAAGGTACTGACGTCTGAACCCTGATCGCGGTGATCGTACACTGACACTTCATCACAGCTCCTCGAGATCTTCGCCGAGTACCAGCCCACCTCCGCCAAGATCGCCCTCCGCCCAATTCCCAAGTTCATGGTCCGCAAACTCCAGGCCCGCAATGAGCCTCGCAAGGGCCGTGGCTTCGGGTTCGTCACCCTTCCCTCCGAGGATGCGCAGCAAAAGGCCTGTGCCGATATGAACGGCAAGGAGATCGAAGGCCGCGAGATCGCCGTCAAGGTTGCTATTGACAGCCCGGGCAAGGAGGACGAGGCGCCAGAGGACCAGACCGCCGGCGGCACCGCCGAGGCCAAGGCTGAGGGTGTCGCGGCCACCACCGCTACTTAGATGGCGGTCAGACTGCACACTTATCAGCCAGCTACGCCATCGAAGCGACCATCAAACGACATTCATTCACAACGATGGCAGCTCTCACTCAACATCACCATGCGACACGGGCTGAGATCCGGTAATGATGGCGCCGCGGCAGAGCACGACAAAGGGGAGACATGCACTTAGCCTTGCATGTCAGTGGAAAGTTTACCATTCTGGGGATGTGTATTTGAGAGTGTACTTCTATAGATCTTCTCTGGTAGAACGACATTCTTGCCTGCCATGCTTGTCTTACCTCTTTCTGCTGTGGCGTTACAGCTTGCTGCTTTGTCGCCGAAGCGAATGCTTGCTCCGGCATGTTGCCCGTCCTTCTCGTGTTTTGATTGCGGTTTATGTCGTCCAGCAGACCGTGTAGTCAGTTCTCCTGCTTGACAGCTCAAAAGTTCAGCCGAGGTGCGCATTGTTGAGCCGCAATCCGCCGACCTCGCAGACATCACCAATGTGCATGCACACTTCCCATCGCACCTTCCTTTGTCTCGTTCGCCACACCACACCAAAATGACGGGTCTTCGAATACTGGTACCCGTCAAACGGGTTATAGACTATGCGGTATCTCTCCCTCCCCCTCCCCATACCCCGCCACCACCCAAGTCTAACGCTCTTTCGCCTTCCAGGTCAAACCCCGCGTCAACAAGGCGCAAACGGCAGTCGAGACGACCGGCGTGAAGCACAGCATGAACCCGTTCGATGAGCTCTCGATCGAAGAAGCTGTGCGGTTACGCGAGCGAAAGCTGCCAGTAGAAGACATTCTCGCTTTCTCCGCCGGGCCAGCGAAAAGTCAGGACATCTTGCGAACGGCGATGGCTATGGGCGCTGATCGCGCGATCCACGTGGTAGAGGAGAAGGCCGAGCTTGAGCCATTGGGTGTTGCGAAGGTGCTAGCGAAAGTCGTGGAAGAGGAGAAGCGCAACCTAGTCATTCTGGGGAAGCAGAGCATAGACGACGATGCCAACCAGACCGGCCAGATGCTCGCCGGCTTGCTCAACTGGCCCCAAGCTACGAGCGCAAGCAAAGTCGAGATCGACGGCGAGAACTGCACAGTCACGCGAGAGGTTGACGGGGGTGTAGAGACGTTGAGGGCGAAGCTGCCTATGATCATTACGACGGATCTGCGTTTGAATGAGCCACGATATGCGAGTCTGCCGAATATCATGAAGGCTAAGAAGAAGCCTTTGGTGAAGAAGACGTTGGCGGATTATGGGATCGATGGTACGAAGAGGCTGAAGACTGTGAAGGTTATTGAGCCGCCTGCGAGGAAGGGAGGGGACAAGGTGGAGGATGTTGATGGGATGATCAAGAAATTGAAGGAGCTGGGTGCGATATAGTATGCTGTTGGCAGCAACGAAATGTACATATTTACTGACTGTGTTTTTGGGCGGGGGTGGCCTGAGGGGCGGAGTAGTGCCTGATGGTGCCTGGGGGCGGCAAGGTGAGTCTTGGCATTGAGGTTCGAGGTTTGGGACCTTACCTTCACTACTCTTTCAGGCACCTACTGCCATTTGACGTGACAAAAGTCACTCGCCACCCCTTTCCTTCACACGCTGACCATTACACGGCCTATCAGCAATACCTGCTGACCTTTGCATCGGCATATACAGTGAACCTAGATCTGTGCCCAGAGATTGACGCACAAGCACGTGGCAATCCATCAACTTCGGCTCGCTCTCTCCGAGGTGTTACCTGTCGGAAGGAAACATCTATCACCGACTTCACGAGAGCACAGCGTCAACACTAGATCTGCGGGGAAGACTCCATTTTCGGCGTCTACGAGCACACACCTCACACTCTCCCGATCATGGCCACTGTAACTGGCCTGACGAAGAAGCAGAATGGAGCATTGGCCGGACTGGATGTTGGCTATCTCGTCATCATATATCAAGACGAGGTTCTCTACGACAGCCATGGCAATATGACCGAGTACGACTCTGATGCCGAACCCGTTAACATGGACGGCGATGACGGTGACAGCAGCAACCATTACCATGAAGAAGAGAGCGAGAACGACAGCAACGACGAGAACGGCGACAACGATCGCGATGTTCAGAGCGTCCACAATATTGATGAGTCCGATGCTGGTGAAGTTAGTGGGTCTGAGGAAGGAGCAGATGGAGAGCACGAGGAACTCGTGCTTGGGAGCGTCAACACATCGACTCAGACAGATCAAAGCATGCCTGGAGCGTTTCCTATTCTGCAGGACGTGATGGGCGTTGCGGCTCCGAGTACCGCCACTCCTACTCTGGCAACTACAGCCCGTACTCTTGCAGGCCGCCCCCGTCGTGTATCTGCACCGCTTCCAATACCTCCGAGAGCTGTTCGGGTCGTCATGAACCGCGGTATCAGCGAGGGACCCGGGCCAAACGGCACCGTACCAGCGCCGACCCTGGTTGTGGGAGCACTTCCCGCCAGCGTCTTCCTCAAGGCCAACGACAACAACACTGCAGACGACATCGACCCAAATGCTGATCTGGTCGAGCCGCAACTGTACATCATCACGAGCGTTAATAAGGACGGGAATGGCACGGTAAACGATGCTAAGCTCGTGAAACTACTACACAGGACTGCTGAAGGAGCCGCGTCTTCCCCATCCTTCACATACGACGTCTTTGGCGACCAAGTCACCCACAATGTCCCAGCCTGGGTGCTGACTGGCATGAGCACCTCCGGTCTATCAAGCCAAAGCAACGTGATCATGGTCCCTATCACGACTCTTCTGCCAACCAAGCACTTTGTCATCACACCCAGGCCGAACCCTGCTCTTGTCCGCGAATACATGTTCTCCGGCGAGTGCCCCTTCAATTGCAATGGCGGCTATCTAGCGAGCCTCGCAGATCTCGTCGGCAAGATTCCTGGCTACACCTCGACGGCGACCAGGGAGCGTCCTCCTGTCTGCCCGTCTTGCATAGGCGTCCCCCTCTGCCAGGAACAACAACGTCTCTACTCTATACTCGAGCAATTCCTCGCTGTCGACTTGGGCCTCGTAGTCGAATGGCTCGGTCGCCTGAACATTCAGCGCCGCAAGCTGGGGTACGGCTTCATCCAGTTCGATGAGCGTGAGTGGGGCTACTTGTTCGACGATATGGCTTCCGACGATGGCGAGGACGATGGTGGTGATAACGGCCAATACGAGCAATGGGACGAGGCCATGGATCCAAATGCTGGAGGCATCACGCGACCAGCTTCGAAGGCGACGATCGAGGCGTTGCCGAGGGTTCCACATGCAACGCTGAAAGGAGGACAGGCGGGAACGGAGTGTTTGGTCTGCAGAGACGCTTTCATGGACGATACGGTGCTTGTGCAGCTGCCTTGCGGGCACTGCTTCTGCGAGGGCGGCTGTGTGGAGCAGTGGTTGAGGCAGTGGGACACTTGTCCGACTTGTAGGAGGCAGGTGGCGCCAATTGTGGAGAAGAAGGAAGATGTAACGGTGCAGGGACAGGAGGTCGAGCAGGAGGTTGCTGCTGTAGATACTTCTCTGGTGGAATGGTGAGGCACAGGCGCACGGGATATGTGTGCGATACGGACAGCTTCACACTCTGAGGTTGCGCGGTCACGTTGGATGCAGATACAACAGCGAGAGACAAAGCGAGCGGAGGCTACACGAAAGGCAGTCTTCCAACTGCTCGCCAAGCGCGGAAAGGGACCATGACAGTTACCTGAAGAGCAGCTTGGGCACGCTAGGCAGACAGTAGAAGACGGTGACCATGCACTACAGAATGCGAAAACATGGTGAGGCAAATAGCTCTCAGCACCACTTGCGACCTGTCTCAAAGATCTCCAGCACCCTCGCATCAGAGAAGATATCCTGCACCTGTGCTTCAGTGACTACGTTCACCTTCCCCGGGACATAGTCTCGGGTTCTAGACATTTTCCAGACGCCTTCGAAGGTATGCCCGATTTGCGCTAGGTGCTCCGACCGTGTAGCTCCTGTCTGCGAATATCACCATGTAGGCAGGGTCCCCATACTCGTGCTCTGGGAACATCTACACCTCCCTCGCACGGAGCCAGGCTTCGTCCCCAAATTGAATGATTTTAGCCACGCCAGTATAGTGTCAGATACGTGCCAGTTGTTCCGTGTTCATGACGCAGGCGTGTTTGAGTTGCCAGTGTGGCGTGTTACCCATGGCTTCGATCCTGGGCTCGTCGGTGTCCGCGACGTCAAGCCAGCCATGGATAGTGATTTGGTAGCCTGGGTGCAGCTCCAGGTAGTAACTGTCTGGTGCAGCACTGAGCCCAGGCCAAGGTTCGTATGGGGCTGTGTAACGGGCGTCAATCGGTTGGCCTTCATTTTCTGTCGTTCCTTCCATCACTCGGAATGTAATGATTTTGGAACTGTTGGCGCGTTTATGAAAATCTGCTATGAATAGATGAAACCACCGGGTGGCACAGTACGGCTGCCTGGCGCCTGTTGGTATGGACTGTCTTCAAACATGTGATGTGTGAGGACATCATTACCATCACTTCAGCAATCAGCACACATCCTCTGCACGGTCCCAAGGCGATCAAGATGAACCCGGACAACTATGAGCTCGTTCCCCCAGATCCCAATTACACTGCACCATATGAGGCATGGCCAGGGATGAGCGCAGCCCCGGATTGCTACTATCTTGAGTTCGATGAGGGATACAAAATCCACAAGTTCGGATGGCTGGATCGCGACACCGGTGAGCCTGCAATAGCGCTCATCGCCGGGAGAACAGAGGGAAAGCTCGGCTGTAGTGTCACAGAAGACCAGCTGCAGCGCATTCGACATTGCCCAGGCATCGCGAAAGTTACGCAGTTTGGAGATGACATCTGGCTTCGTGAGAGACAAGTCAGATGGCATCCGGAGCGTAATTCTGGTGCTCGCCATGGACTCAATGTGATCTTTGCAGAACATACGTATACTCTCGGAGAGCATTTCGAGAAGATCAGCCGACCTCTCAGCGGTCACTGGAACGCATCGAAGACCGACAGTTACGGCCCAGGACGCCCTTACAGCAAAGAGCAGCTGCGCGCCATCTTCTCTGATCCGAAGGTCCTCATGA
>JAVRRP010000458.1:0-18073 GCA_036872775.1 Oleoguttula sp. CCFEE 5521 | reverse complement strand
TACGCTCGTCCGCAGCGGCGCTGAGATGCGCGAAGAGTTCGAAGCCATGAAGCGCTTCATCAAGGAGCAGGACGAGAGGATCATGCAGAACACTGACAAGGATGCTGATCAAACTGTTCAGCGGGTGCTGGGAGGTCCACGGCCACAGCCTGCCAATAGCTCGCCACGCACGCCAAGACTTGGTTCCACGGAGGACATTCAGACGAAGCGCAAGGGCGTGCTGAGACGTGCGCTCAAGGGTTTGACTGGTGGGAAGAGTGCAAATGATTTGGCGAAGATTGAGGAGATGCTCATGCAAGTTCTTGACAACGTTGAGGATCTGGAGCATCAGGGTGTCACGCCCAAAGGCGGCAAATCGATGTACACGAACGAGAGCATGGATTCGTACGAGAAGTTACGTTCAGCACCGGATCCGGGTTATGAGCCCGAGGGCGCGGCTGGGACGAACAGTACAGCGAGTCATTCGGGCAATCTGTCGGTGCGCAGTCCGAGAAACGAGAAGCAGCAGTTCCACTCGGGGTATAATGGTCGTCCCGGCTCAGTCAATCGCGTCAGTACTGTACTCGAAGCGGATGAAGATGGCGACTCCTACTTGGAGCCTCACGAGCGTCGCGTCTTGGAGAATCAGTTTGAGCATAACGAGCGCTTACTGACGCCTACCCAAGACGACGTGCGCGGTGTGCGAGGCTTGTCACCCACCCATACGCCCCCTCAGACTGCTTACCATGGCGCTCAGCAAGATTTGACGCCGAGGTCTGCCGATGAAAAGCAGCGGAAGCATAAGAGCGCTGGCTCCTCGATATTCGCTGCGCCTGTACCGAAGATCTCACGCTGGTCGAAAACAACGTCTAGCTCCGCTGCACCGGACCCAGCGACACTTGACAGCCCGAATGTCGCAAAGCAGCAGCGACCCAGATCGCAGGCTTCGCAGTCGGCTTCGAGCTTGCAGAGCTATGATGACGACTATGACAGCCTCCGCAGCTCTCGGAAGTCAGTCCCTCGCAAACACAACGCCGAGACGCGCAGCATCCGCAGTCAAGCGAGCCGTCTGACACGCACACCTTCCCCTCTCATCCCATCGGAAGCGTCATACAGAGACGATGATCCGCCCATCTCCCCTGTGCAAGAAGAAGCCAACACACCTCCCTTCGACGACCCGAAGTACCAAGCTCACCGCAACTCCCTTCTCCTGCAACACCCACAGCCACGTCAGGGTCCTACATCACGGCACCAGAACGCACTTGAGACGAAAGCGCACGACTTCGGTGACAGCGGCACCAACTCCGACCTCTCCCAACGCACCGTCTCAGACTTCGACCCCGCGCAATGGGGTTCCACCGGCGCAGCAGCGCTAAGCCGCCAGCGTTTCAGCGAGCCCATCAGCCCGCAGAGCCTCAACAGCCCTGTCACCGGGCGCGATGGCCCGCTCATACCGCCACTCAATGTGCAGTCACAACCTACGGCGGCTACGCAGCAGCAGAAGAGTTGGGAGCAGGACGCTGAGGAGGATGAAGAGGATGAATGGGAGCCGGAGTTTAGTAAGAGTGGGTTTGCGCGGAATGCGGGGTCGGCGCAGAAGAGTAACATGTATTATTCGAGTCCGCTGGGGAGTGGGCATTTGTTGGAGCCGATTCAGGAGGTGCGATATAGTCTTGAGACGGACTCTGGGCATGTAAGTTGTCCTACTATCCTGCTTTCGTAAAGTCGAGTAGCTGCTAATGCAGATGTTGCAGATCTCGCCCGAGCCCCAAGTCGCTCGCGCAGTCGATATGCGCGGTTCGGCGCAGCAGCGGCGCAATATCACTGGCCCGAGGCCCATGGGCTCTAGGAGTCCTGGGCCTGGCGCAGGCAGTGGTGCGAAGCTAGTTGATACTGGCGTGACTGGCGGCACTATCAGGAGGAAGCCTGTCAGGGGCAGTCAAGGTACGTGATTCGTTTCAAGCCGAGGAATAGTCCCGAGCGGACGACTTACGCATATCGCAGCGAGCGTGGAGAGTATGGAGAGCTTGAAGAGTGAGACTTATCTGCATTGAGGGAGATGATGATGCTTTTGGGATGCGCCGGATTGGATGGCACTTGCTGGGCTTGGGCATACTACATGGCTGGATGAGCGATGAAGACGATACAGACAGCACATACGTACTTCCAGCAGAAGACTTGGCGAGGCGAGTCGGGATTGGTTGGTTGATGGGTGTACACGACTTCATTATCCAATCTTACATTCTGTGGAGAAGACGAACTCGTCTCGAAACTGACTGATCTTGACCACTCGCAATTGCCGCTTCGTCGTCTCCATCCGTACCGTTCGCTCCTCGCTACCCCTTCTTTCTGAACCTTCATGTGAAAATGGTCTCCGACTATGATCGTGACAGATAATTCAATGACCCGCTGACTAAGCGTTACATCAAAACCTTCCGACCAATCATTGAATCTCTGACACGTAGTACGCGTTTTGGAGACCTGCGAAGTCGTCCTCAAGACGCCTGGATGGCTCTGGAGACCAGTGGCGTGCAAGACGAGCGATATGTCTTCACCACCCTGAGGTATGACTCTGCCCTACTTGGAGAACGAGCCAACACGGTCGCGTCAGCTGGCTGCCGGTCACCAATCTACCTGGTCTCGCAGCACTGTGATCGCTTGCAGGAAGCTGCAGAAGCGCTATGGCCGGCAACAGACTGCCCATCGAGGGCCCTCTGTGCGGTAACAACAGATCAGCTGGTCGAGGTCTGTGCTCAGCATGTGGCCTCGTTGTCAAATACGCATGACAGTTCGACCGTGTGTCGCATGTCCGCCGCGATCTATGCCGATGGCCGGCTCACTATCAGAAGCGCGACCGGTGTTCAATCTCCGGGCTCTTGCCTTTTCCCAACAACTCTTGACATCGCCCCAACTACAACTTGGACCGCTGCCCTCGACTCGCAAGCTACAGCTCCATCGACTGGGTGCAGCTTCAAGACCTCCGACAGGACCGCGTATGACTTAGCTAGAGAGCGCGTGGGCATTGGGTCTGCATTGTCGCACACTGGTCCCAGAACTGCGGCGCAGAAGGAAGTCCTGCTATCCAACCCCGCTGGCGCCATCATGGACGCCTCCATTACGACGCCGTATCTTTTCCGATCGGGGCGCTGGGTGACACCTTCTGCCAGTTCTGGCGGTCAGCAAGGAACGACTCGACGCTGGGCATTGGGTCAGCATCTGTGCGTCGAGGAAGTCGTGTCGAAGGACTCACTCCGAGACGGTGAGGTCATCTGGCTGAGCAATGCTTTCCGTGGGTTCTTCCCAGCTACTCTGCAGCTGGGTTGAGACGGGCAAACGGCCTATCACTGCCGCCGTATCCCCTATCCTCCTCCGCGCCCGCTTCCGCTTCATCATGGACGTTGGCTTGCTGCATTCCAAGCCCCTCCAGCATTGCTCTGAACACTTGCTGTGCGATTATCGCGTTTTGCTCGTCCTGTTGATCAGCTGCGGCTTGGGAAGGCCGCTGTCGGCGTCTTGAGATCCTCGCTCTCCTCGCTGATGCAGACATCGCCTGCATGTTCAGCTGTGCAAGGCTCTGCCGATCGTCAATCGACTCGAGTGACGCATAGACAATACCTGCGTTCCCCATTGCTAGCTTGCAGAGGAGTGGCCAAGGATCATCACTGGCAGACCATGCTGCGAATTTTTCGCATGGTGATGCTTGAGTGGCCGTCTGTCGAGACACCAAGTAGAGGGAGTTACTCTGGAGGGCATCTCCGGGCCCATGTCTGCTCTGACCAAGCGTCTGATAGAAGTCTTGCGCTTGTTCAGCATGGACAGCGTTGATGAAGTACTGTTCGCCGGTCTATAGACCCGTCAAAGACATGGTCGAAATTGAAAGAGACAACACGACCCTACCACTTGTGCTGCGGAAGCAGCGTTATGTGCTGTCAAGTTGGCCTCCGAGAGTAGAAATTGCTTTTGAGCTGCCATCGTCACGATCTAAGCGCCTGTGTGTTAGTGGCTGCAGGAGGCGTTCGCGTAGTGCATGAAGTTGCAGAACATACACCTCGGCCGATCGTCGTGTGTCAACTGAGAAGGTATGATATACTACGCAACAATGAACAACGTGAGCTTGCTGATGATATGATGTTTAGAGCGCGGTGGCTGTAGTATATGAGACGAGCACGGGATGAAGAAACCAAGACTGGCGGTAGCACACTCTTAAACACTCCACGATGGCGACGGACGCGCTAAGGGCGTTACCTGCCTCATACCCCAAGCAAGCTGCATGGCTTCATCACATGAAAGTATCTAATACTGCGCCCTGTTTGTCGGCCACCGAACGCAGACCCGAGTGGTCGATATCGCACAAGTCCCGCATTCCCTTGACTGCGGACGGTCCGCAGTACGGCGACAATGTGATCGGATGTACATACGAGTCAGTCCATGCACTTTGGTCTCACACATGCAAGTGTTGAACAGCCACAGCAGTGGAAATCCGCGTTCGGAAAGGGCGCGGAATGCTGCGCTCGTTTTGTCGCCCTGATGTGCCGCTATTCTCCGCGTCCATCAACCGCTATCACGCAAAGAACGCGCTACAGGGTCAAGCGCCGTATCGCGCATTAGCGTTGTGCGTGGTGTCTTGCCCGAGCATACGACACTATCCCACGCGGCACGAGTACAACGACCCTGCAGACCTTATGCTAACTGTTCCTGGTGCCGATTCGGTGACAAAGGCTAGAATCATTGACTCTCGGTCTGGTCGACTCGACTGCGTACACTGATAGAAATAAGCAGCTCCGGGGAGAATACGGCACGCATGGAGCGATCGCATCGGTTGATCTCACACTGCAGATCATCAACGTCCTTCGCACCGTGTTCAGACAAAGATCCTCGACGATTCCAATATGATCCGCGAGCAAGCGTCCCGCCGGGTGACACGGTCTGGGAACATCACAATTTGCCTCGCTCAGGATTACCATTCCCAATCTAATCTAGCGGTATCTGCCTCGCTGCCTTCTACACAGTTACATGGCGAGCTTGGCGGAGCGCTTGACAACAACTACTGATACCGACTCACCGCTTCGACGCCCTGCCCGAGCAGCGTACTAGTCGGACATGGATCCTGTGTACCCCAAGCCGGCCAGTCTGTTCGGCCGAGAGACCGTCGAACGAAGGCAAGGAGAGCTTCCAAGCTAGCGACACTTTGGCCCTGCATCTGAATGATGAACAGCGGTCTAGCATACACGGTAGTGACTCACAGAACAGTACACACGCCCCGGCTCCATTCTCGCTGGCCCATACCATCCTCGGAAGGGCAACGGGCACCCCTGCGGACGCAGGGGAGATCGCTTCTGCAGCCTTGGTTTGCATCTTTGATTTGGAAGACGATGTGGCGGCCACGTGGTCGTGGCACCACCTTCCACTAAAGTCGAAGGACACAATGCTACTGTAGGAGCATGTCTGATGGCACACGGTGCACAGCCACGGAGGACTGCACCCAATCCTGTGCTTTCGCCAGTCATTCAGTGCCCCTGATCGAATGCTCACCATCACACGCCATATGGGTGGGTGATTGTGCATTACGAGATCCGGTGTTCAGCATGCAGCGGCTCCGGCTGTAAGATTTAAAGCACTCTGAACCAGCCTGCGGCCTCTCAGTGCAGCCCAGCCTAGCTCACTTGGCAAATGCGATACGTTCTCGATTGAGATGCTCCACACAGCTCATGCCTTCCCTTTGATAACATCGATCATCGGCGATGGCCACCGGTCAAGGCACATCATGCACCTGACGCGAACTCCCAACAATGCGCCAAAGCTTTGACTATGATGTATCAATCCTTGCACACCTCATTCATGCCCACCACGTGGTGTGACAGGGATGACACAGCCTTCCCGTTGATTTGGTAGCGAGTAACGCTCGAGATCGTGCTTCTAGAAGAACGATTGGCTCATGCAGAATGGTGCATTCAACTGCACTTGGCCTTGACCGTGGTACACGAAATACTCATAAACTCGTTGCATACTGAATCGTTACTGCGAGATTGACTCCAATTGCTGTCTTGGGCCTGGAAACCAGGGAAAGGCAAGATCCGTCTGCACACATATTTACCTGCAGCTCCCCCTTCCAGCCGCTTCCTTTGCATACCCCGGCTCCCTTAGCGTGCGTGCTATCTCGGGAACCACGTGGCATAAATTGGGCGAGCGAGTGACAAGGGTAGGTCAGGTCATCAGCTGCTTGAAGTTCATCATACACTTGAACGAGCGGTGTAGCTGCTTCTATCGATGCGCGGACTCAACACGGCGGCATGGCGTGGCTTGACATGAAACGGGCTCACGGAGCTCGGATCAGAAACAGCTCACTCAACGAGCTGAAGACTGGTGATTGAATCCGACGTGCGGCTATGAACGGGATGTCTCGCGTGGTCGCTGCCTCGCACACTAAGTTTAGTATACATGAAACGAAGAGCGCCTCTGCAAGCTTCTCAAGCCCCAGACACATGCCTGCGCTTTCACCACTGACAGGCCCACATTCATGGATCCCGCGCTACCGGGACCCGGCCTCTGCTTGACCCAGCACACTTGAGCCGGTCGATGTGGCCGATGCAGCAAGCACCGACGCTGCCTGCGCTCTGACCGGCACAGTCTGCAGCGAGCCTTCGACCAGGCACGCCTGTTTCATGGGAAGTCTTGCACCTATCGGGAACGGATCGTCCGCAGTGTTGAGGACAATGAAGCGCTCCGTCGGCGACATGTTGCTAGCCAGAATTGGCCCGTACAGATGGCCAATCTGCGCAGGCTTGGTCGACTCTACTGCGCGCTGTGTTAGGGCTTGCACTGATGCAGGAGACGATCAAGGCCGCGTGAGCAGAGCTTACCCTGCGGCTTTACAGTCATTGCAATCGCTACCAGACGCGCAGCTTCAGCGCGTACGACTGTCTCAATATACTTTAGATCGGACTACATGATCTTGTCAGCACACGGTGGAGTCATGGTCCACACAGATGGTTATACTCACTGTCGCAATTGACTGCTGCACTTCGTGTTGAGCCAAGGCTGACTCCGAAAGCGGCGTGACTTGATCGTGGTCAGGCATCATGTCGTACTTGTGGAGTAATCTCGTAACCTGCGCGTGAACAAATTGCGAAAGGGTGTGGTGAACTCGATGGCAAGTGCGCTGGAACGATGAAAGGAACTTGCTCGATCTCGCATTGGAATCGACCTGACTTATACACATTTCTGCGACTCGAAACGCACCACCAGGATATTCACGTGGCTCGAGCTGAGGACGCGGCGATCTCATACCCTTCGCATCGGCTGTAATGTTTTGCCAGCCGTGCCGACTATCGAAGTAGCGAAGTAGTTGATGTAACAGCTGCAGGCAAGGATGAGTGCCGATTCGAAGGTCATTCATGCCGAGCCAGTACCTTGGTCGAATCCCACCATGCAGAAGCACCCGTCAAGTGACACAGCATAGGCGAGACAGATCCCGGACCCGAGATCGTTCTATGGCTATGTGCAGTCGCCTTACCCGCTTCCAAGACTAGGGCGCGTGCCTGACATGGTGCATGAGGACTTGGTCTCCAGAACATTCTCGGCGGGTCTTGCTGTCGTTCGCCACTGATTTGATCTAAAAGACATGGGCTCCATGATCCCGTGTGCGAAATTACGACCACTCGACACGTCCACTCGTCGGTACGCTGCCCACTTAGCCTTCGAACGCGCACATAGGATGTTCACCGGTGGTTGCAATGGAACTACTGTTGTGTAACAGCGTGCTCGAGCGCGGATGTGAACCCGGTCCTCGAGCGTCTGCAGGGGGCCATTCAGGCGCAGGTTACCTGCAGGTACTTGCGCCCGGCTGGCTGTCCCGCGGCACGCAATCTCTGGCGATGAGCGTAGGACAACGAGCGAAGCGAGGCTGCGTGATGACCTGTGGAAAGGAGAATGATGCTGTGACACGAGACGACGTGATCGAACTTTAGAAAGCGACGTCTCCAGCTGCTTGGTTCGGCCGTTGTCCCGCGGCGGGGAGATGCGGATCGGCCATCGGCCCGAGCGTGGTGATCTCCTCGACTGCAGTGAGCAATATCGACGCTGCCTCGAGTCTCTCAAAGATCGGCGTGGGTCATGCGTTTTCGGAGACCTACCATACATCCGCCCAGCAGCATGTGTGCGGGACTTGAAGCTGAGATCATGTACCGCGACGACAACACCGTTTCTCCGGGCTAAACAAAGCCAACGTGGCCATCTCCATCGAGACAGCTGAGTATACTACCAAGAGGAAGTGCGAGTAGCAGCCAATTGTCCACGATCCAGCTATCCGTGACGAGAGTCGCAGGGTCAGGTGTATAGTGATGACTTACTCCAGCATGCACCGCGTGCTGTGGACAGAACGAGGAAGCCACCTCATCACAACACCTGCGCGAGCTACACGCGAGCGGTCGCTAATGGGGAGCTGTGGCCGGGACGAGCGCCAGCATGCAGTTCAGATCTACAGCGGCTTCAAACATTGACAGCTGCTGTACGACTACAGGCAGCCAGCCGCGCCGATCTTTGGGATCACGCAGCTTTCACAATCAGCGGAACGCTTGGTCCAAGGACGATCACGGTACACAGAGCAGCTGTGCAACCCCGGGGATTGGGAGTGCACATGGTCTTCCAACGTGCTGGATTCGGCACTTGTCCCTAGCCGTACCACGAATATGAAGTCTTATATGCAAAATGCTAGCACAAGGGTCTAGATGTCGGTCTACATGTCGCCGATCACAACTTCGCGCTCAGCACCGATCGCATCCGCTTCTCGACGGCTTCTAGGTACTCGGTGGTTGTGACGAAGTCCTTCGGCTTTCCACACGAAATTGCGAGATCCTTTGTCATGATACCTTGCTGATCCACCACGTGTATGCACGCCTCTTCCAAGCTCTCTGCGAATTTGACGACTTCGGGGGTGTCATCGAGCTCACCACGTTTTGCGAGACCTCTTGTCCAAGCAAAGATGGAGGCGATCGGATTTGTGGAGGTCGGGTTGCCCTTCTGGTGTTCGCGGTAGTGGCGTGTCACTGTGCCGTGAGCGGCCTCAGCTTCGAACGTCTTACCATCTGGGGTGATCAGGACCGAAGTCATCAAGCCGAGGGACCCGAAGCCCTGTGCGACGATATCGGACTGGACGTCACCATCGTAGTCTAAGAGCTGTTAGCGATCGGACTTGCTAACATACAACAGGTCACTCACTCTTCATCGCAATGAGCATGCCACCCTCCGACTTGATCATCTGTGCGACCATATCATCGATCAGACGATGCTCGTACCAGAGACCCGCCGCCTCGAACTCTTTCCGGTATTGCGCCTCGTAGATCTCCTGGAAGATGTCCTTGAACCTGCCATCGTACTTCTTCAGGATGGTGTTCTTCGTTGACATGTACATGGGCAACTTGAGGCCAAGCGCGTGCTTGAATGAAGCATGCGCAAATCCTTGAATGCTCTCGGATGTGTTGTATTGCGTCTGCGCGACACCACCCTGGTGCTTCTCCGTGAACTCAAACACCTGTATGCGCTCCGGCTCGCCGCCCTTCGGTGTGAACACCATCTCGAGCTTGCCAGGTCCCTCGATGACTTTATCCTTGGCTCTGTATTGATCACCGAAGGCATGTCTGCCTATCACGATCGGCTTCTTCCATCCTGGCACGAGTCGCGGCACTCTAGGGATTACGATGGGTTCTCGGAAGACTGTGCCACCAAGGTTGTTCCTGATCGTGCCGTTGGGACTCAACCACATCTGCTTGAGCTTGAATTCTTCTACGCGCTGCTCATCAGGTGTGATAGTAGCACACTTGACACCAACACTGTACTTCTTGATCGCCTCAGCAGCGTCAATCGTGACCTGATCGTTCGTCTCGTCGCGGTACGGTAGACCCAAGTCATAATACTTGAGATCAATGTCCAAGTAAGGATGAATGAATTTGTCTTTGATATCCTGCCATATGATCCTTGTCATCTCATCGCCATCGAGCTCCACCACCGGGTTCTTAACCTTGATCTTCGGGATCTGAGAGGCCATGTTGCGGCGCTGCGTAATGCGGGCGGCTATGGGGCGGGAGAAGGTACCTGCGTACACGGGGAAGGCGCTTGAGGAGTGCCCGATCAGACGAGCTGTCAATGGTCGGAGTGCAGACATGTTGACAAGCTGCAGGTCAGACTTCTCACTGGCAGTCCGGCATAGGAGGATGCAGGAGTGGCAGCCGAGGTGTTTAAGAACGGCCAGGCAGGTGGGGTTCTTCGGGATGACTTCTGCCGCGCTGGAAAGATGGGTAATTAGAAGGCGGATCCTGAAACACCACTTCCTCCATGTATCTTCTTACTTCTACAGTGCTCTGTATCTGAATATAACAATGACCTTCAGAGTCTCGCGGCGTCTGCAGTCGACCAGCGTACCCTACCGTCACCGATAATAACTTTGGATCAGTCACAATGTGGCAGAAATGCCATGCAAGGCGTGAGGACTCTACTAAACAGCACGCGACCATGCGTGATATGAGGCAAGTCAGAGCAAAACACTTTCTCCGATGTGTCTATTCATCTCCTTCTCGTTTCTTCCTGTCGTGTCTTCGAGTGCGCCTCGGGGCCAGGGTGGTCCACGGTACGTCGCTCGATCGGACAGCCGCTATAAGTCTATTGCTACTCATGCGACGAAATACGGACTACATGATGGAGAGCTGGGAAGAGGCATCTCGCTTTACATCATGTCAACTCAAGTCACAGCAGTACAGCGATCCACTCTCAACATCGATCACGTGCCTGGCCGGGTTTGGATGCATTCCTCGCGGGTCTGCCCTTCGCATGGCATTCCACTAGCCACAATGCGGCCGCGACAGCTGCTACACATATGACGCTACTCCTCGTCTCTAGGTCTACCATCTGGAATGTAACGTTGAAACGGAGTGGCTGGTGTGCATTACAATAGCTCTGTGCGAAGTATTTACCTGCGCGTTGCTACGCCCACCTAATGCTGCGACGTCAACGCTTCACGAGACATCGTGACAGATCTGATCAGAGCACCGGCCCAGGTAAATATCAGTGGACTGGGGGAGCCCGACTTTTGGACGCATATCACAGTAATGGCATACCTGCAGCGACCGATGCAGCTCCCTATACGGCCGCCAACTCACAAGGAGACCGAGTGGGCGAGCTTCTGCAATAATGTTTTCGACGAGTACCTTGACGACGATGACCTCTTCGGCCTTGGCAGCAGTCAAAAACATGAAAGGAATAGCTCCTCGGGTGATTCCGTCAATCTCTTTGACTTCTCCGGCTCGTCAGAACAAAGCGGACACACAGCCGGTACCTCGCCAATGCCTGTCTGGCAAAGTGCAGCCGGTGGGGCGCCTTTGATCGAGGCAAGGCAACCGAAGCCTGAGGCGAGCGTAGACTTCTGGCAGAAGACCCTGAAGGCACTGGAGCAGAACGCAGCAGAATCCGAGCAGAAGCAAAGTACACTTCGTGCGACAAAATCACACCCCGACTTCATGAGTCTCGGCGGCTGTCCTTCACCACTTGCCGTCCCGTCGCAGATCGACCAATCATTGTCCGTTCGACGTCGAAGAGTGCCTCGACAGGCCGCAAACGGAAAACGAGTGACATCAACAGCAGCACGGTCAGTATCGCGTGGGCGACCCATAGGTGTAGCCAAGCCTGCTACCGCTGCTGCTGCTGCGGGTGTGTCACCTCGCAAGCAGAGTGCCTCACCACACAAGATGATGACACCGAGTCGCTTTCGAGCAGGCTTCAGAGATGTATGGGCAGACAAGACATCGGCGAGTCCAAAGAAGTACGAGCTTCACGTGCCATCGCAGGCGCTCCCGGTCTCTCCGCCGCCTTCGGCCAGAATGATGCAAGAGGACTTTGCTGCATTCGGCTCGCCGCCTGCTTTCGATCCGCTCTATGGAGATGAGCTGTCGCCATTGACTACGTCGTTCCAGCAGCAGGCTAGGATACATACGCCAAACGCTTCGCCTGGGTCGAGGAAGCGGGATCATGTCGAGGCGCATTACTTCGATGGCATCCCCGCAGTGCCTCCAAATCCTTACGCGCCTCAAGCTATACTCTTGAACGATGCGCAGCCATGTTTCCCCGAGCGGACGTCCTCCCTCGCGCCGGCTCGCATGCCCTCTTTTGACTTTGGCTTCGACACAACACCGTCAACCTCAACCTGGGAGAGCAACGCCACAGCTTTTGCCCACAATGCCTACACAACAGACCCCTTTACAAACTCCGATCTATCCGGCTCTGTCGTCCCAACGACGGAAATCCATTCTCCTCTCTTCTCGGATGCAGGCTTGGGCATAAGCTGTGAACCGACTCTGACATCGCCTTACACAAGTATGGCCGCGATTGCACCAATGACCGCGCCTATGTACGGCCATTTCGACAGCCAAGGCCATCTCTACCACGGCCTGCCCTCCAACCGAGCAGCGACCACTTCACGCACAGTACCCAATACGCCACACCACGCTCAACCTCGCAATCAACGACACTCTGCGTTTCCTTCCCTCTCACCTTCTCCCACGCCACGCGCTACGCCATCTCGATCTCGTGGCCGAGGTTCTAAGCCACCTTCTCATCGAAGAGCTAAGTCCATGGCTAGCACCCTACGCGATCCATCGTCTGCTCAGGCAGAGAAGCTGGGCTTCGTGAACTTCACTCCGCACGACTCGGGGAAGATTCTGAGCGGTGTGGCGCCGAGTGGGAGTTCGAAGACGAAAGCGAGACGGGAGAAGGAGGCGGCTGATAAGAGGAGACGGTTGAGTGCTGCAGCTGTGAAGGCTGTCGTTGAGGCTGGTGGGAACATTGAGGGGTTGAGAGGGGTGTTGGGTTGAGAGATTCGTTGAGTCGAGTTGGAAGGGCCACGATCTTATGATATGAAATGACGCTAGCATTTGGCTCATACCCAGGTGGAGAGTTGGAGAGATGAGCAGGACGCAGCGTGACGTCCGGTGTATGATAGCGAATATTTGCATGACCGAACACTGCATTCATATGAAGTCTTGCCACGTAACATGACGTCCTTAACCCACCGCACTACTAAGGTAGGATACGATTCTTACCATACCTTCGAAAGACCCGTCGTTCAGAAGAATTGCCTAATTTGTCCTAGCGCTGGCGTCTCCAACTGCACCTGGGATATGCACTTCGCCTCGCTGCGCACAGACATCCTGTGGTCGTGCATCTCCTTCCCCGAGGCCATGATGTGCCGTCAATCACATCCTAGGTGCTGCGGAATAGCGGGCTCTGATCTGGCACTTCATCACAGCAAGCTGACAACCTCAGCTAGCATCCAGTCGTTGAACGTGAACAAGCTGCGGCAGCTACGCAGTCTCATCATGATCGGCGAGTCTCGAGGCTGGGACTCGGCTTCATGAGGGAGTGGGATCACTTTTAAATCGCCGAAGGGATCCGCACAGCGCTGCGACTCGACCATGTGGTTGCTTAACGCGACTACGTTCGAGCTCAAGTACTTCCACTCCGTGGCACAAGCTCCGCACTATGCCATCTTGTCTCACACTTGGGAAGATGAAGAGGTCATTTTCCAGGACATGCGCGACTTGGAGACAGCACGAGTGAAGCAAGGCTGGCAAAAGATGCACCATACGTGCGAACAAGCACGCAAAGACGACCTTGAGTACTGCTGGGTTGATACATGTTGTATCAACAAAGAAAGTAGTGCCGAGCTTTCAGAGGCTATCAATTCTATGTTCAACATCTACAAGAATGCTACTGTGTGCTACATCCACCTTGCCGATGTCACGGACTTTTTCACGCTGGAGGACGGCCTGATCGGAGCGCAACACGATCCAGACACTTACAATCCGGAGATTCACACTCAGTATTCTGATCAAGTGGCTGATGAGCGAGAGGCGCAGTGGGCGCAGTCAGTGAAGGTTCACGCGTTCACAAGTGCCAGATGGTGGACGCGCTGCTGGACCTTGCAGGAGCTACTTGCGCCGTGCGAATCAAAGTTCTTCAACAAGGCATGGAACTTGATTGCACGGCTACATGATGTGATCATGATCGTTTCTAAGTGTACGAACATCGACCTTGAGGTGCTGCACCATCATACGGACCCTCTTGAATTGAGCGTAGCGAAGCGAATCTCCTGGGCATCGTACAGAGAAGCCACACGGCGCGAAGACGTTGCCTACAGTCTTTTTGGTCTGCTGGACATCAATCTGCCCTTACTCTATGGTGAGGGCGATCGGGCGTTTGTACGGCTCCAAGAAGAGCTCATTCGTACCAACGCGGACCTTTCAACTCTAGCCTGGGGCTTGTACAACACCGATGGCTCTCTCGAGGCTGCGCAAAGTCTGCACGACGGTCATTCCATTCTATTTGCATCTTCTCCCGACGCCTTCCGTGGCTGTGGAGATGTTGCTCTCTCTGATAGGCTCAGCTCCGCCGTTCCTGGCCGTCTCACTAACAGAGGACTAGAGCTCGAACTACCGGTCATTCCTGCCTGCGCATTGAAGTCAACGAGGGAAGCCGTGGACGCCGACCACGTGCTGGCCGACATCGGCTGCTACTCGCAGAACATGCTTATCTGCCTCGTGTTGTACCCATATCAGAGTTCGGGCCACAACATATCTTACAGCAGACCTTACACTACGCGAGGCATTGTGATCCTCGTACCAGAGAACTTCTTTGAAGAACCCGACTTCTCAAGCCTGCTACTCCTGCGAGGAGATCGTACAGTGTATCAGCCCGAACCAGTGCGTTACTTCTCGTTCCGCGCCTATGTGCGGAATCGCAAGGCTATGGTCGGTTCGAAACTCCAAGTGGTGAACGCGTACCCTGACAGTCACTGGAATTTGAAGTCCCGTTCCATGTTGCGTCTTCAGCGGCAGGAACCCTCAGGATATCGGGATGTAAGTCAAGTCGGCGGCGTTACACTCGCCACAGCCGACGGCAGCGAAGTCCACTTAATTTTCCGGATGACACGACCGTCGGTGCGGACGCAGGACGGGAGATTGCAAGCTGGTCAAGCAGACACACAGTGGGCCTCCTTTGTCCCCGATCTGTCGCTTGCGCAAGCGTGTGCTCTCGTAGAAGCGCTGCAATACAAGGGCGAATATACACTGGAGACAGCTCTTCGTATGCTTGGGCTAGAGCCGACTTTGCAGTACGACTTTGGGAAGAGCGCTGTGAAAGCGACGCTCCTCACAGGACGCCAAAGATCCTTGTATATCGATCTCGTACCATGCCCCTCTGGTGATCACCAACGCAATACAGCCAACGCTGGTGGAGAGCAGAGCCTTCGGGAGCACATGGGGATGACTTTCGAAGCCTCCAGGTCGACGGCGGGACTCGCCATCACGGCGGAAGATATCCAAAGAGTCCTGCGTGAGCTGGGGCCGAATACCACAGTGGAAGTGCCACAGATGGTAATCTCGTCATGTAGCCCAGGTACCAGCCCTCAGGACAGCCTTTACGGAATACAAGACGAAATTCTGCGAGTAGAAGCCACTCGGGTGCAGCCACATGTGCAGCCTGTGGGCGCGGAGCTTTGCCAGAGTCCTGATCGTTCCCAAGAGTGCGCTACTTACGCACTTCCAGCGCGGAGCGAGATACTGCACGGCGTGGTTCTTCATGATGCACGAGTGTGGCTGTCGAGGTTGCTGAACGCGACATGAATCTTTCTCCCTTGAGTTCTTGTCTACTTTCGTGCAGCCTCATCGCCGCACAGCTACACTGCCCACACCTACCGGTGGTTTCTTCTCCCCAAAATTATGCAGCTTCTCACCCACTAGGTAAACCTCATCCCTGATCCTCGCCCGCCATCTCCTCGTCACTCCCCCAAGCTTCCAGACCATCCATACCAGCCCTCCAAGTCCCGCGAACACAGGGTACGAAGCACGGTATAGCAGCACCCTGTTCTCATCTGAGATCTGCGAAGTTGGTATGACTAGTAAGCCGGCCCATGTGGAGACTGGAGGTAGCAGCACGAGTAAACCCGTGAGCAGAAGTGCGGGTAGGATGATCACCCGCGTCGCCAGTCGGGCATCAGGAGCCAGGTATCCTGGCGCGGTGATACGGCGGAACGCCTCCGCTGCTCTCGTGCCCGGAGATCGGAAGATCGACTGCGTTAGCAGACGAACATAGAGGAGACCGAGAGCGTAGTCTTGCAGTATATGTACCGTGTGATCCAGGCCGGACATTGCTGTTGTCGTCTTAGCGCTTGCGGATTCTGAAGCGAGGGTGCTAGTAGCGTAGGTATGCAGTGGGATCACGAGGTAGAGCTGTAGCAGCGTTGCTAGTAGCAGCGGGACCGCGAGCGAGAGAAAACCGTAGACGTAAATGCACTTGGCTGTCTTGACCGCCACTGACTTGACTTTCGCGAGCCAGGCTGCGAAGTCCAGAGCTCGGGCGCGGAAGTGCAGTGATCGTGCCGCGGTACTACCGCGAAGTACCACCACCCCCAAGCCGCCGAGGAGGTAAGCGCCGATGCTGTAAGCGTAGATGTCGTTCACGCCTTCACTCCAGCCCATCAGTCTCAGCACTGCGCGTCCGGAGACCAGAGGCAAGACGGTGGAGGCCAAGCCGATGAGTACGGAGAAAGCCCAAAGGCAGACCATGAAGGCTGATACGCGCAAACGGAAGAGCGGCGCGACGTAGATGGCTGCGTAGTGCTCGTTGCGCTTGCCGGCGGAGTCGGCGATGTAGACGTCGCCATCCGCGGAGGTGTGGAGGAAGGCTTGCCCTGGTTTCGGAGGGCGATATTGGTCGCTGCTGGGCGTGAGGACAAATTTGCCGGCGTGCTCGTTTGAAGCAGACCCAGTGTCGATCTCACGACCGGATGAAGTCTCGTCGCCCACTGGTGCTTGCATGCCGATGGGAATTTGCCGAAGCGGCCACCCAGCGCCCTGACCCTCTTCGTCTTCCTTCCTGTCGCCAAAGAGGAAGTGCGACAGCCGCAGCCCTCTCGCACACCTCCTCAACCACCACGCATACATACTAGCCACTCCCTCACTAGGCCTGAACAGCCTGATCACCACTGGGGTGAGGAAGTTGTACACCAGTAAATCAGCCGGGAACTCTAATATCGGCTCCGCGCTCCTCCAGCAAATCGGCCACACACTAGGCAACATACCTCCGATACCCCAAACCACGCCGCCGACACACAGAATGACCAGCGCGCCGTAGACAAGTCCCGAAAACGCGATCTTCCTCAGCTGCGTGCCGACATTTCGCTCCAGCACATCCCGCACAGGATGAAACGTCGGATCATCCGGATCTCTTATGAACCAGAGCACGCCCTTGCGTAGGATCTTCCGACACATGCCCACGAAAAGTGCGAAGTGGAACATGTAGCACGTTCCCACGAACCAATGCACGAAACCGAAGGTGTACGGATTCGTGGCCGCGAAAGTCAAGCGCGAAGCTAGTGTTGCGTCGGCGAAGAGCGGGAGAAAGGCGATGTCGAGGAGTATGCCGCAATAGAGCGGGAAGCCGAGCATTTCGATAGTGATTATGAGGATTACCTTGAGGACGCTACCAGCTTGGCGGAGGCAGCCGCGGAGGTAGCGTTCGTGGGCTTGTAGAATGGGGGATGTGGTGAAGTTTGTGTCTGAGGCGACGTAGAGGGATAGGAGGAGCGAGAGCGCGATGTAGCCGATTAGGATTGTGAGGAGGCGGTCGGTGGAGGTCCAGTAGAGGAGCGTTGGGTCATCGCTTGTCGCCGGCGCCGAGGGAAGTGGGATCGCCCAAGTCGTTGGCCTGAACGCCGCTAGGGACGTCAGCTGAGGGAGGATGGTCTGCGTGAGGAAACTCCAGGCCGGTGCAAGGAGGGCTGGAACTTGCGCCGAGCTGCCGATGACTGTACTGAGGATCTCACTGGGCGGTCTGTGGGACAGAAAATTCACCGCATCGAATACCCCAGTCCCAATCGCGATCTTCACAGCCGCAACCTCACTCTGCATCGTCCTCAGACTAGCGTGCGAGAACGTGCTCGCTCCGAGTATCGCGCTGTTCGCACCCGGCGCCTCGCCAGCATCGGACGCGAATAGATCAAGTAGCCTGGTTCCCGAAGCTTTGAAAGCGTTTGCAGAGACCCTTAGCAGCG
>JAVRRP010000457.1:0-18084 GCA_036872775.1 Oleoguttula sp. CCFEE 5521 | reverse complement strand
GAATCATCGTATTCGAGAAAGAATAGAAGACAGCTCTACCCGAGCAGCATCCCTGTCGCCTCGCGTGGTCATCGGAAGAGCGCGCTCCCGAAAACGTTTGCGATCTCTAGAGGCGTCATCTAACCAGACTGCCGAGCCCCAGCAACCTCACTTCGCCGCTCGCCGTGCAAAGGCGGCGCTCACTCACAGGTGCGAGCGTGGCGTGATTACTCCCTTCTTCTCTGTCGCAATTTATCATTCCATCTTCATATTATATTGCATAGCGTCGCGTATACCCTGAGACTGGACTTTGTACAGCTTGCGTTCGCTTCAATGATGTCGATTTGAAGATTGCCATACCAGACACCCAAGGCGCACAAAAAAGCCTTGTTTGGCCTGCAGAGCCCTCGCTACTGGCATCTCTTCAGCATGGCCTTTTTCCGACAGACCTGGACCTTGATCGACAAGAATCTCACTATCATCTTTTACCGCAATTGGCTTGGAACCATCATCCGCGCATTCCTGGCACCAGTAATCTTCTTCTTCTTCATCAGCTATGCCAAGAACTTCTTCGTACCGCCGTCAGACTTCGGGGTGGGTTCTGCTCGACCCTTACGCTCCCTAAGTGATGCGATAGCAGCGTCCGCCGGTGGGCGCAACACGGTCGTCTTTGTCGACAATGGCCACACAGGTGGTCAGATTTCGGAGGTCATCAGTCAGCTTTCGAAACCCATCGAGTCTCAAGGCAAGGCGGTGCAGATTGTCGACAATGATATTGCGCTCCTGTCAATTTGCCGCAGTTCGATTCGCGGGACCACACCATGCTTCGGCGCAGTGAGCTTCCATTCCTCGCCTACAGAAGGTACGGCAGGCTTCTGGAACTATACCATGCGACTCGATGGCTCTTTCGGAGGTCGCGTCTACGTCAACAGCGGCACTAATGATGCAGAGATCTATGCGCTGCCATTACAGCATGCTGTGGACGCTGCGATCGCTGGATTGAACGGGACCACTCTGCCGGATAATGTCGAAGAGTACCCATACACCTCGCAAACAAATGAGGAGCGTGCGCGTAACATCACGCGGCTGTACATGGGCTCACTCATCAGTGTTCTGGCAGTCGCATACTTCGTCGGTATTGTCGGGGTATGTTACCAGCTTACCGGTCAGATGGCGCAAGAGCGCGAGCTCGGCATGTCGCAGCTAATCGAAGCAATGATGAGCAACAAGGCAAGATGGCAGCCTCAAGCCGCTCGACTATTGAGCATGCACATCTCGTTCGATATGCTCTATCTCCCCAGCTGGATCCTCGGAGGTGCCATCGTGGCCCGTCTAAATTACCCCGACTCGATGGCTGGTATATCCATTGGCTACTTCATCGTCGCAGGGCTCGCGCTGTCATCCTGGTCGATTGCTGTCGCCAGTCTGTTCCGCAAAGCGCAGCTCAGCGGCATCACCACGACGATCGTCTCGATCATCCTAGCTATCATCGTTCAGGTAGTGCCGCCCACCTCAACAGGAGCCGCTGCAATTCTGGCCTTACTATTTCCGCCAATGAATTTTACGCTGTTCATCATTTACATGGCATACTTCCAGAAGAAAAACCTAGCCGCCGATCTGAGCCAGTCGCCTCCAGGTGCTCCGTGGCAAGTCCCTGGCTACGCTTTCTTCATCTTCTGCATCATCCAGATGCTCGTGTATCCGATTGTTGGAGCATTCATCGAGCGCGCACTATATGGCACAGCATCCAAAGCACGCACACTTCACTACAACGAAGACGGCAACAACGAGACAGTCCGTGTCACTGGGCTGAAGAAGTACTTCCCGCAAAGCTGGTTTTACAGGACTATCACATCGCGCTTCTCGAAGACACCCCGTTCGACTGTGCGCGCTGTGGACGATGTCAGCTTCTCCGTTTTGCGTGGACAGATCATGGTCCTGCTGGGTGCCAACGGTAGTGGCAAGAGCACATCGCTTGACATGCTCGCAGGTCTACAGAAGCCGACCGCTGGCAGTATTGACATCGATGCGACTGGAGGCATCGGCTTGTGCCCACAGAAGAACGTTCTATGGGATGAGCTGACAGTCTTGGAGCATGTTCGAATCTTCAATCGCCTCAAGGCGACGACAGTAGATTCGAAGGATACGATGCAGGCGCTGGTCAGGACTTGCGATCTCGATCACAAGATGAACGCAAAGTCCGCGACTTTGTCCGGTGGACAGAAACGCAAGTGTCAGTTGGCGATGATGTTGACTGGCGGGTCGACCACCTGCTTGATCGATGAAGTCTCCAGCGGTATCGACCCGCTCTCGCGACGGAAGGTGTGGGACATTATCTTGGCCGAGCGGGGCAGACGATCAATGATCTTGACGACGCACTTCTTGGACGAAGCCGACCTGCTCTCTGACGACATCACGATCTTGTCGAAGGGTCGCTTAGTCGCGAATGGCTCATCAGTCGCCCTCAAGCACGAGCTTGGTGGTGGCTATCGAGTGCGCATTTACCATGAAGACAGCAAACCTCTGCCTGCCGCTCTCGGAGCACTGCCGAAGCAAGTGCTGCACGACCAAACCGTGTACCAGCTCGCCGACTCTGGAGCTGCTTCACGATTCGTCAGCGAGCTTGAGAAAGTTGGCGTGCGTGACTACCAAGTCAATGGACCGACTATCGAAGACGTCTTCCTGAAGCTCGCCGAGGAAGTCAAAGAAGAGCTCGACAAGGATGTCCGCGCCCCCATCTCGCCTGTCTCGTCCACTGATCATGTGGCACCTACAGAGAAGGGCGGTATTCAGCTCGCCAAGGGTCGGAGTCTGTCGTTCTTTGCACAAGTCTTGGTGCTGTTCCGAAAGCGCCTCGTAATCCTGAGGCGCAACTCGCTACCATACTTGGCTGCATTAGCCATCCCCATCATTGCAGGCGCTTTGGTCACACTCTTCTTGAAGGGCTTTGAGGCGTTGACGTGCACACCTGGAAGCGGCGTCTCTGCCTCAGACCTGTACTCCCTGGAGGCCTTGATCCTATCGCGTGGCAACGCGACCATTCCCGCTGGACCTCCCGGCAGCGTCGGACAATTTGAAGGACTCGTGAGCGTCGATAGCTTGCGATCATTCGACGACTACGTCTCAGCCAATTACAGTCAGACCAACCCTGGAGGCTTCTTCCTCGGCAACACGCCAACGTTCGCCTATCGTGGCAACTATGAGCTATACTACGCCATCATCATGCAGAACCTGTTCGACACCAGCTTGCTGGGATTCCCAATCTCGACCAATTTCCAGGCATTTGACATCCCATTTGCGCCGTCTGCAGGCAAGAGCTTGCAATTCATCCTATACTTCGGTCTAGCCATGTGCGCATATCCCGGGTTCTTCTCGCTGTACACTAATACTGAACGAATTCGTAACGTCCGAGCCCTCCACTACAGCAACGGCGTTCGTGCTGGACCTCTGTGGATCGCATACACGCTTTTCGACTTCTGCATTGTGCTGATCGTCAGTGCCGTCACCATCATCATCTTTACGGCTTCGTCATCAGCACTTTACGCGCCAGGTTATCTCTTCGTTGTGTTCGCGTTCTACGGACTTTCGGCATTGCTGATGAGCTATGTTGTCTCGCTCTTCGCGACCAGTCAGCTCGCCACCTTCGCTTTCGCCGCTGGCGGACAATGCTGCTTCTTTCTGATCTACTTCATCGCATACCTCTGCATACAGACCTACATACCGGCGGCCAGTGTCGACAAGACTGTGAACATTGCGCACTTTGTGATCGCTGCCTTCTTCCCGGCTGGCAATCTGCTGAGGGCGCTGCTGCTGACCTTCAATGAGTTCTCGATACTATGCAGAGGCAACGAGATCGCTTCCTACCCTGGTGCCATGACAGTGTACGGCGGGCCGATACTGTACCTCATTTTGCAGTCTGCGATCATGCTCGGCTTCCTCATCTGGTGGGACAGCGGGTGGCAGCCAGCTTTCTTGACGAGGAGGAAGGCTCGCTCGCAAGAAGTCGAGGAGACGGAAGAAGTTGACCCGGAGGTGTTCGATGAAGCCCGAAGAGCGGACACTTGCAGCGACTCGCTTCGCGTACTACACGCGACGAAAGCATTCGGCTCCAATATCGCCGTCCAAGATGTCACCTTCGCCGTTCCTGAAGGCGAAGTCTTCGCTCTACTCGGACCCAATGGTGCCGGCAAGTCAACGACTATCGGGCTCATTCGTGGTGATAGCAGGCCAAGCGCAAGATCTAGCGACATTCTTATCGAGGGTAAGAGCATCATCGCTCAGCGCGCAGCAGCTCGCCAAAGCCTCGGTGTCTGCCCACAATTCGACGCCATGGATCAGATGACGGCCGTCGAGCACCTGCGCTTCTACGCCCGCGCTCGTGGTATCAAGGACGTCGAGCACAATGTCGAGCAAGTCATTCACGCCGTAGGTCTAGCGCCGTTCAAGTCTCGTATGGCTGCGAAGCTCTCCGGAGGCAATAAGCGCAAGCTGAGTCTCGGCATTGCGTTGATTGGCAACCCGACTGTGCTCTTGCTAGACGAGCCCAGTTCGGGCATGGACGCTGCTTCCAAGCGCGTGATGTGGCGAACACTGAGCAGCATCTCTGCCGGCCGCGCCTTGGTCTTGACGACGCACTCCATGGAAGAGGCGGACGCTCTCGCGAGCCGCGCTGGCATCATGGCACGGCGCATGTTGGCGCTAGGCACTTCAGACGACTTGCGAAAGAAGCACGGCGACGCATACCACGTCCATCTCGTGCACAAGGACGCCCCTCACACCTCGACGGCCGTTATGGACGACATCAAGACTTTCATCTCGCAGACATTTCCCAGCGCGCAGACCGAAGACCGTAGCTTCCACGGGCAAATGCGATTCAGCGTGCCGAACGATCGGACGGCTGTGTACAATGACGACGAAGTCAAGGTCGTTGGTGCGAAGGGTCATGGTATTGCTGCGTTGTTCGCCGAGCTAGAGCGAAGTAAGGAGAGGTTGGGATTCGAGTACTACTCTGTCAGCCAGGCGACGCTAGATCAGGTCTTCTTGAGCATTGTGACGAGGCATAATGTGCAGGAGGAGGGTGCGGCGCTGATGCAGCCGAAGAAAAAGGGTTTCGTGAAGCGGATGCTACGGTTGAAGGGCCAGTAGATATAACAACTATATATAGTCTTCACTTGCTATGAATTAATTGGCTTGCAATCGCCGCCTCCAAATGTTCACTGCTCTACCATCGTCTAAGAGGGGCTTGTTTCATGACAGCCACTCGTCGTGCTATGCAGCCCCGTCCCGCAAACACAAATTGTCAACGTATGCGCATATCCTTTACAGACAGACTCTTCTCTGTTCCTCCTGCATGGTACGGGAATCTCTTGCAAGGGTTCTACAGGTATTTGCGGAATCGGTAGTCCTACGCTTTCGATCGAGTGATGTAGCTCGGTCATGCAAATATCGGCATTTACCGCCCTCCAGCAATCTAGTAGCCTGTGATCCAGGAGGATAGTCAATTTCACGCGAACCTCGTCTCGGTGCAGGTGCGACGCAAACTTGCTGTGCGCGGCAGGAGCAACGTTCAAATCGCACCTTCCTTTGGTTGCTTTGAATGCTAAGGAGCAGTCACAGATTGGGGATGCTCGAAAACATCGTCGGGTACCGATGTCTCGGCAACTTCCGTACGGTCGACTTCGTTTTGCTTCTAGACCTCAGACACATTAATAGCGACTCTGATTCGCGGTGCTGCAGGAGAGGTGTAGCACTGGGATGCGCGAGTCTCGGAAAGTCAGGCCTTTGAGCGACTAGACCATGGAAGCGAGACACATCGCCGTGGTTGCCGAGTCCATGGATCCCCCTCCGCCATACTCTAAGCTACCACCAGGTGCAGTCGCGGCAGTCGCGACGCTGGACAAGCTGATAGCCGAGCTCCTCATCACTATCATCGGGTACATCAAGCGGTCAAACGATCTACGACAGCTGTGTCTCGTGTGCAAGTCCTTACGGGCTGCAGCAGCACCAGCCCTGTATCGGCACGTCCACCTGGGCTTGGAGGACCCGTTCGCGCGTGCGTTCAACCGTGCAGATCACTCTAGGCACAAGCATGTACGCTATCTCTCGTTCACGACGCGACAGCATGTACACGAGGTGTGCCGAATGCCTGAGGATGCCACGATCGCGCTGAGACTGCTGCCCATGCACAGTCTCATTGGCATCAGGTAGGTCGTGAATGCTTCTCCAACGCAAGCTGGTACGAGCACGACATTGATTGACTAACTACGGAGCCAAGCTTTCCCTCCAACTTAGACATGAGCGAAGCCTTGCTAGGGAAGATAGCCAGGCAGCAACGTACGCTCAAGTTTCTCCGTATGGGCATAGCCAAAATCGCTCCAAACCCTCGATCCTTATTCCAGCCGATCCTCTTGTCGAAGCCGTGGACGTCCAAATTGACAAATCTCAGCTTGCGGGCTACGAATGGTAGCCTGGGAAGATCAGCCGAGCTCTTGAAGCACTCTGGCATGTTGACGAGCCTCGAGCTCGTGGGCGACGCGATGCCGCCTATATGGCCGTCTGACCGGTTACATCTAGGCGTCTGGAGAGGACTCCTCAACTACGACGATCCTTGCGACCTGGCACAGCCACTGCAACTAGCACGTCTGAGCCTACGTCAGCTGGATCTCACCTATATCGACAGGAGTCTCTTTGTCAATGTAGATTTCTCCTATCTGATCACGTTGGACATCGTAGGATTACGCGCAATCGGACAGCTTCTCCCTGGTCTCCTGGGCCACTTTCGTAAAAACCCGTCTCGGTTGAGAAAGCTTCAGGTCTCATGTCATCGGCATGATTCTGTAGACATGACAATGCTTTCCGATCTGCTGATGCTCTGCACTGGGCTCACCCACTTGTCCATACATGCGATCATCAGGAATACTGCGCCTCCTATGCTCGCTCTAGAGAGTCTTCTCAGACACACATCGACACTGCGAACGTTTTCATACAGCGTAGCAGAATGGGACGAGGTCGAACGGGGTCGCCAGGCACATCCTTGCCCATCTGCGCTGCTGAATGTGTTGCTTGGACAATCGCCCAGGATCGAGAACCTGGCGGTCTGGCTGGACAATATGACTGTACCTCCTGATACTGAGAACGTGCGCCGTGACTTCATTGGTCTCATTCGGAAGATCGCTCTGGGTCTCCCGGCATTGAAAGCTTTGCGCCTTCTTGGCTGGCACATGAGCGCACTTGCCAGCTCCTACCTCCAACCCGCGGCCGAAATCTTTCGCACGTTTGCGAAAGCTCGACAACAGGACGAACGCCCCTGTCTGGAGGTCCTGTTGTTCCAGCCGCACCATGATTGTTGCGGCATGGCTTCTGTCGATCCAGCGATGGAAATGTACAGGGATGCCTGTAGGTCAGTCTCTTGTACGTGCTTCGTCCCTGAATTGCGGACAGACTCTCTGGGCAAGACTGCGCTGCATGCAGTAGAGGTTCAGAAGGCAGATTTGAGGTATGACGGCCATCACTACGACATCTTCGATGATTGAGCGGAGACAGGTTCTGCCTGGTACGATACATGATGAGAGCTCGTACAGTCTGGGCTAAAATCGGACTTGCCGACCGGTCTGCGGACGCGTCCGGTGCAGCAGCAACATCTCCTTGTGGTGGCATACCCACGTCGAGGAGATCGTCCTTTTCGCAGACTTTCACCGAATGTCCAGCACCTGCTCATTACCAGTCTTCGCTACAGATCCTCCTGCCGCCACTTCATCACCAAAGCGAATGCTCCTCTGCCAGCCTGCCGGCATACCCGTAGCACCCTCACCTCTTGCAGCGGCGGGACTCTGCACACGCGAGGGCACGGCACTATTGGACGCCGAGATTGCACTCGGACGTGGAGGACAATCTGGACCGTTGTCCGCAGCATCCTGCCTAGCGATCGCATGGCCCATCACGCGTCCATCTGTAGGTGCTGAGATAGTCGGGCGTCCACGCGGAGGGGAGTCGCCACCAGGCTGTGACTTGTTGTCATCGGTCTCATCCACCTCGCCGCGGATGCCATCCGCTCCGTGAACAGTCGCGCCATGCGGCCGACGGATGTCGCTGAAGATGTACCTCCCAATACGTGACACTGTACCAGGCACAAGGCCAGTGCGGCTGCTAGTCGTATCAGCCTCTGTCGCAGGTCGGCGACGTCGGAAGACCGAGCCAAGCACACGCTCTTGAAGATTGTTGTCGATCTCAGATCGCGTGTGGCGGTCTTCAGACGAGCGAGTCCGACTCCAGCTCGTCGATCTGTTCTCGGAAGACAATGCCATCGAGATTGTCCGTGGCAGATACAGGCCGAACTTGCCGAGTGGGATCGACAAACCGTGAACGACGATCGAGCAGATGGTGAGGAACCAGATGACGACCATGAGGACCTCGGACAGCTGGGCGGCGTCTTCCCTCTGGTGGCCATCCACTTCAAGGGTGTGCAGGAACTCCCTTGCGATGTACAGGTAGAAGATCGCTGACACGCCAATAGGTCCAAAGAAACCCACAAACAGAGCATGGCGGATGTCCTCGACTTGATGGATGAAGTGGTGGAAGCACAATACCATCGGCAGTCGGCGAAGCAGCAGTACCAGTATGCCCAATGGTATCAGGCGATAGATCGGAATCACAGTGTTCTCGACGAAAAGATGCCATGGGCAGACTGCACCAAACCACAGGAACACTGACAAGTTGAGCAGCAGATCGATCGTTGGCTGCAGCGAGTCGTCCTTGGTCTCGAGCCGGAACCAGTCGTCCCAAGTGAAGACATTGCCAGCGATGAAGCATGCGAGGACGTCGTCGGACCCGATCATACCGCATGTGCCGACGATGAAGAGCTATCGTCATGGTCAGCAATGCGTTGCAGATGCGAAAGTCGTGTACTTACAGCCAGCGTGATCGCGAACACCAGGAACGACTCCCTGTCGACATAGTGACGCTCCTCAGCCCAGTGAAGGAGCTCCTTCGCCAGCCAGCCAACGACCGCACCATACGCGATAGAGAGCAAGATGGTGTAGCACCACGTCTCGATGAACCAAAGCCCGATCGCTTTCCCTGCTCCACCGCCGGCAGTGCCCAGTCCCTGATCTCCAGTGTACTGAATCAGGTACAGCGCGAGGAACAAGAAGGGGTAGCCAAGTCCATCATTCGCGCCAGACTCAGCGATAATGATCTTCTGTAGCTCGCGAGGGATGTTCTTGTCCGCGAACTTGCCCTTGACAATGCTGTTGGACAAGATCGGATCGGTCGGCGTGACAGCAGCTCCTACCGCCAGAGCGAAGAGAAATGAGATATCAGGCACAAGTCCCCAGACTAGCAAAGACGTAGCCATCCACATAATGCACATGCCCGGTCCGAGCAAGATCGAGAGGCTCTTCCATTCCTTCCAGAGATACTTGCTTGGCAGCTGTACGCCAGCAAGCACCAACTGGACGCCCAGCACTAGTCGAGTGAAGTACAGAGTGATCGTCTCCAAGTCTATCTCGCTGCCATTTGCATAGTCAAGCGGCCGTATGAAGTCCGCGGCGTGAGGACCCCGAAGATTGTCGAAATTAAAGCTTCCGAGAGATAGAATTTCTCCTTGAGTAGGTAGGAGACCAGCCCAAAGATTGTGATGAAGCCACCTAGGGTCGCGCAGATGATGTTGAAATTTACTACCACTAGGGTAGGCATGTTGGTGATTTGCGTGGCGTCTTGACGCCTTTACTTGGTGTTATCGCACTCGCTTCAACTTTCGCCCACTCCCTAAGTCCCAGAGTGGTGGGATTGGCCCAGGTCTGCTGGGCTGGGCGTGTGTTATTGAATCATTGGGTCGATTGGTTTGCTCGATGTGGCGAAATGGTTGCGCCGTCGTATCTGGATGTATCGTACACGGACGTCGCTCTCTCTACCAGCCCCTCCAAAGACACATGCACTAGTTAGACGGTCTCGGAGAAGAAGGTTTGAAGAGGTTCTACGTTTGACATAAGGTCTGCACGTTCTGATAAGCTTCTTCTCTTGGCTGGAGAATGTAGTCACTACCACCCGCTTTGGACCCACCCTCAGCGAAGAAGTGCTGTCAAGGATACGCCTTGGTCCTCTTCTTCGGCCTTGTCACCGAACCTACTGAGTGGTCTGTGTGCAAGTCTTGGACTTTGAGCGCTCTCACAAGGCTTCCTGCGAGGTGTCTATGCAGTGTCGAGGCAACTTGCATGAGGCGTTTGGGGCAAATCGCCAAGATGTCACTAGGAAATAAATGCCTCATCACTGGATAGCTCTACATTACGCTAACGTCACTCTTGTAAGATCAAAAGGTGTAGACATCGGGTATCGAAATATCGACGACGCGCGATGCTGTCGACATGAGAAGGCAACGGTGAAGGCGCGTTAAAGCGGACGTCTAAGTCCATACTCCATCATGGCTTACTCGCAGCATCCTTCGCCTCCTTCGCCTCTTTCATCTGCCTCATCCTCTCCTCCGCCGCCTTCGCCATGATCTCCCTCCGACTCAGTCCCGCAGCACCACTACTGTCAACGCCTCCACCCAGCACAAACTCCCCTCCTGACCACCCTCCATGGTCGGCCTCCTCATCCACATCCCAGCCTGTATCCTGATCATTGTAGAACTCCTGTCCACCCACACTGTGTCCTCCTCTGGTCCAGTCGCCTTTCTCAACCTCCGCCTCGATCTCCCTGCACATCCTCCAGAAGTTCTGGTCATGATCGCCCCAGACGTTATGCGTGAGCTCGTGGCAGAGCGTCTTTCGAATGACTTTGTAATCCCGGTATCCGTCGTATGCATCTGTTCGTAACCGCAGCTCGATGACCTCGCCTCTATTCCTGTTCAACCCAAGTGTTCTCGACTCATGTGTTGTATGCTCGGCAGGATTCATCTCTGTCAGCAGACCGACCGAGAAGCCATGTTTCCGCATCGAGCTCTTGATCCCAGGATCTGCCGCAAGTCGCTCAAGATATCGCTGACTCTTGTCCGGGTTTGGCAGATATGGCAAAGGCTTAATAGTGTGGAACGAGTATCTCGCCTCATCCTGCACTTTCTTCCAGTCCTTCCTCTTCTCCACACGGACTTTCCGACCCGCATTCAGCGCTGCGCGACGCTTTGACATCCTTTCCTGGCGAAGGGCGATATCAGAAACGAGTTCCTCCACCTCAGCTGTAGTGGCGCCCATAAGAACGATCTTCTTGTCCTGGATCGTGCGGAGGCGAAGATCAGGATCTTTGAAGGGCGGCTTGAGCAAGCCAGTCTTCGGCGTAATCATGAACTTCTGGTTAGTCGATGGTATGCGAAGATCCTCGGCGACTGTGTCTGAGAGATCCTGGATGGTGGCGTTTTCATCGTGGAACGGCAGTCGCACAGGCTTGCCGTGGAGTGTGACACTTATGTCGAACAGACTGGGCACTGGCTCATCGTCCAGATCGCTGTGTGAAAAGCTGTCGGCATGGTCTGACTGCACTTCTGCTTCGCGTGTCTCATGATCCACACCAGGGCACATGCTGGGTGGTCAATTGGGGAGATGCGCAAGACTGATAAGGGAGAGGAAGAGATAATGCTATCGAGAACAGTCAATGGACTTACGGTATATTCACGAAGTGTTGTGGTCGTGAATGCTGCGAAGCTTAGATGTCATGGTGAACGACGAGTCTAGAAGCGGATCGAGTGATGATCAGTCGGCACCTGCTTACGCCATCACCAAGTGCCTTTGTCAGGATAGTGCCAAGCCAATGTTTGCTGTGCCGCAGTGTCGCATTTGCACGACCGCATCTCACCATACACACTCTTAAGCGTTCCATTTCATGATCAAAGCGAAACCATAGCATTGCGGTGGTATCTTAGGCCTCCAAACGCCACCGAAAGCCCCCCCCCCTGCCTGAGTATCCCCAGCATCCCATTCCACCCATTTCTCATTACCCATTTACCGCATAGCGCTTCCCTCCTCTGTCACCATTCTTAGGTTCCCTCCGCCATATTCAGCTTCGGATCCGCATGTCGCGACGAACCAGCGCTGCCCCTGCCGAACGCATGTAGCGCAGCTAGCACGGTCGTGATAGTCCAAGCGATCCTGCGAGTAACATCAGCACCTAGACCCAGTCCTTGCCGCTGACAAGGCACATACCACTCGAAGGCGCCGAACGCAGCCGCGGCCTTCGCAGCACTGCACACATTGCCGAAGCACACGCGGTCTCCAAGGAAGACAGCCAGCGCAATGAATCCAGCGAACCAGAAGAACATCGTGATGGCCTCAAAGCCGAGAATCGCGAACTTGTGATGCGCCTGAGTGTGCGAAAACTTCCATGGTACCACGATCAGATAGATCAATGCGATGATCGCCCAGATGGAGCAGAAGAGGAGGAAGTTGACTTGGGAGGGTGCGGAGGCATGCCAGTAGCCGGACCACCAGTCGACGACTGCGCAGTGTTAGTAGACTGGTCACGATGCATGGAAGAACACAATGGCAAGCGTACCGTATGCAGTCAGGCCCAGGGTGATGATCGTGAGGAATCCTTGAAGGGCGCGCACGCCGAGGATGAACTTGGGGCTGTCGTAGATTGCCATTGCGATATTGTTGTTGGGGAGAGGCTCGGGAACCCTTGGGAATTAGATGCGCTCGACTCAGAGATGTAGTCAACAATTCTCGTCGTCAATAGCAATGCCCGTTGCTAAACGTCCAACGCGTCCAAACGCGTCGATACCGCAGGAACTCGGTCGGAATGTGTAGGAATGTCCGTGCTGCTGTTGACCGTGATGGTAGATGTGAGAGAAGAAATGCACGAAGAAAATGATGCCAACCTACATCCTCACCTCTGTCGTCACCTGTCCGAAGGCGTGTATGCCAAACGCCTGATCGTTAGTGGCATGGTCACTAGTCGCTGCGAAATGACTTGCTGCGAAATGACTGGCGCAGAGCCTCGAAACAGGGGCTCGGCTAGCTTGGAACCGGCAATATGAAGCGAATTGTGGCCCTCACGCGCGCCGTTTCGAGAGTGCCAAGTATTGGTGACCGCCTGTCTGCCTTTGCCAGTGCATGGCGATGGCTTGTTGGAGGGGTAGCGGTGTGTGTCGTACGACGACGATGTCGTTGGCTGTGAGGCGAAGCTTGCGAGTTGTAGCTGGGCGATCATGCTCCAGCAGTGTATGAGGTCAGCCCAGACTGCGGATGGCGCCCAGTCGGATTGCTGGCAGCCAAGGTAGGTGCGGCCTCGCAGTCGAAACAGCATCCAGCATTCGGAGCACCAATCGCAAGACTCCTTGGATAGCCAGACTTATATCTTTGGAAGTGTCGACTGTATGAGAGCTTGATGAATGACAGAAGCTCCTACCCCACGCACTCCCACAGACTCGAACAGCTAGACTGGTAGCTAGCAATCACGACATCGAGGGGATGCAACGGCCGCTACGGACGAAGTCGCCATGATACAAAAGCGCGTGAGACGCATTCTCAGGCTCTCGATGCCGCAAATAGTGGAACGGTCTGCGACGGGACAGCAAGGACTTAAGTACAGTGCAGGCGCACCGTAACATCCTCACGATGGCCACTCAAATTCAGAAAGACCTCGTCAAGTCCAACGAGCAGTACGCCTCGAAGTTCACCGAAGGCCACCTCGCCCTCCCACCCGCGAAGAAATACCTCGTCGGTTCGCCGCACCTCCAGCTAGTCCTCCACTTCCTCCCTCCACCTCTGCTAACTCCCCCAGTGACCTGCATGGACGCTCGTATCGACCCCAAATCCGCCTTCGGCATCTCACTCGGCGACGCTCACATAATCCGCAACGCCGGCGGCAACGCGAGAGACGCCCTGCGCTCGATACTCATCTCCCAGCACCTGCTCGGCACCCGCGAGATCGTGCTCGTGAAGCACACCGGCTGCGGGATGCTAACGTTTACTAACGAGGCTGCACATGAAGCTGTGGGGAAGCAGGGCGGAAAGATCGAGAAGGACCTTGATTTCCAGCCGTTCCCGGAACTGGAGGAGGCTGTGAGAGCGGACGTGGGGTGGTTGAAGGGCAACGAGGGGTTGATTGGGAAGGAGATTAGTGGGTGGGTTTATGAGGTTGAGACGGGGAAGGTGAGGCAGGTCGTTTGAGCGTGGTGATGTGGGTCTTGATTGAGCTACGTGCGGTGCCTTTGTAAGTACTGCTGATGATAAGCTATGCACGAGCCCCCAGTGCCGTTCTTGCTATTAGCCATGTTGCTGATGTGCCCTCCCCAACACCTTCCATAAACGCTATGCGGTGCAGCAACGCTCAAACGCCTCGACTAGGTAAGCAAAACATGACAGTGATCTCCGTCGTCAGATCTCAGACTCTTGCTTAAACTTTCTGCTTCTTCGCCGCTGGCCCGCTGTATTTTGGACCTCCGTCCGCGACCCAGTTGAGGAAGTCAGACTCCTTGGCGGTCTTGATGTTGTCGTCTTCGATCTCGACGAGCTTCTTCGGGCCAGGTTTCGCCCCAAGTATGACCTTCAAAAAAGTTAATGAGCTGATCAAGTATCTCAGAACTTCGCCCACCAAGCGCGAGGGAGACTTACATAGTCGCAGTCTGCAATCTTCTTGCTGAGGGTAGCACCATACTTCACGGCAGCGGCCTCGCAGCTCTTGCGGTCGAGCTCGAAAGTGCCTGTGAGTCGCGTCAGTTTGGACCTGCACGCAGAAGGAGCGCAAGTCACTCACCAGTGAATAGCACTGTCAGACCGCCGAGGGCATTAGGCAGACCTTGCGGGATCGTCTTGCGGGCATCTTTCCTCTCCTTGGCTTTTGCGGCTGTGTCGGCTTTCTTCGCGTCAGCTGCCTTTTTCTCGGCAGCGGCAGCTTTCTTCGCTGCCTTCGCGTCATCTTCAGCGTCGTCCTCCATATCGTCATCCTCGTCGTCGTCGGCAACGACAGATGGACTCTTGGAGGTCTTCTTGGTACTCGCGGCTCTGCGAGGATGTCAGTCTCTGATCAAGCAATGCTGGATGAGTGGGACGCACGGCTTTGTTGTCTTCTCCTTGGTTGAAGCGGTCGCCTTCACCAGGTCGTACTTCAAGACGGATGCATCGTGGGACTTTGCGGCGTCAAATGCATCAGTTTCGGACGCGTGGACTGCAAACACGACGCCTTGGCTCTCACGATCAGGCGCGCTGGTGACGACCCAGACGATGGTGCCGGAAGCTGCCTTGGGAGGCATGTTCAGTGAGGTGCGTTTGTTGGCTGTTTGTGTGAGGGATGTGCGATCAAGGGAACGGGTACTCCACAGGCTGCTGATGCGCGTTGAGAAGTGTGGAAGTCGGTTGTGTTGTGAACGTGAATATGTGAAGAGAGAGGAAGAAGTCGAGTTTGTTTATGAAGAGGGAAACAGTGAAGTCAAGGCATATCTTGGCCTCCCCAAGGCTGCACTTCAGGCAGCCAGCCAATCAGGGCTGCTTGTCTGAACGACATACTTTCGTCGCCTCCTACCATCGCCACATATGACTTTCGCTGGGCTTACGATGGGGCACGCATATGTTAGCCGAGAAGTCGTTGCGATCGTCGCTCTACACAGCGCACGCGCAGGCCTTATGTGACATACCTATGGCACGCTTCGATCCCTTGACCTGCTCTCGGGATTGTGAGTAGGTAGAATTGGCTATCATTTGATGTGCTACAAACACATTCTCACAGCTCGTCGTCGGTATCGTCGTCGTCGGGGACAGGCACAGACACTCTCGCAGTGTTCGTCTTGCCGCCATTTGCCACCGCAGTCCGCGCAAAGGGTAGCTCACGACGTGGTGGCAGCTTATCATCCCCTCCTGCTTCTGGCGCTTCGATCGTCCCGTTGCCAGCGCTCGAAGCGTCAGCCTTGCTCCGTAGAGGTAGTCCCGTCCCGTCCTCCGCATCCCCATCACTGCCCTCGTCGTCGGTACTGCCTTCAGGCGTAACCCTTCCTTCCTCATGATTGTCGACATCATTCGCCACATCGTCGCCTACATCCATCGCCTCGTCGTCGTGATTCGCTTTCCTCTTCCCTCTCACAGATACCGCAGCACCACCTGGCTGCCCGCCAACAACCCTCAGCAGATCCCGGACCTTCCCCTTCTTCGCATTGAGTAGTTGCACGAACTTCGCAACCAGCACGCGCTCATGTTCTCGTTTCGCTTCCACCAAGTCGTCAAGCTGCTTCGTGAGCTTCGCTACCTGCGCCTGTTGCTCGGAGATAGAGACCTGGGCTTCAGCGAGTTGCGTAGACAGGGATTGCGAGCTGACCAGAGCTGTGTCGACCCATTCAAACGCCGAGACCTCCTCACGCTCATCGTCCTGTTGCAGGGGGATGGAGCCGAGGCGTTGAGTGATCTTTTCGATGTTCCGTCGGATGGTCAGAGTGCATTTCGCTCCTGAGATAGCTGCGACAAGCTCGATACCCTCAGCCTTGTTGGAAGATATCGATGAGTCTTGCGAAAGGAGCGTGCGGCTGAGGATGGTTCGCCACTCATCTTCATCGCCGTCGAACGAAGAAGTCCGGAGTGACGCGAGCGAAGAGCTCTTGGTCGTTCCGTGATAGAGATGTTCGTGCTCTGTAGCTACAAGCTTTAGATCCAGTGGTCTCGCGGCCGAAGTTTGCGTGATGTGAAGTAGAAGATGAGCACTCGGATCGTCTGTCCGACGAACGCGGAGGATGTGGGTTATGGCCATCCTCGATGAGCACCAGAAGTCCAGGGAGTTTGATAAATGCTATCGAGGTAGGTGTCGATGGAGCTGGTATCCACGGGCGTACATCCTGACGTGTTGATAGTGAGGCGTTCGAGTTCAAAGTGAAGATCGAGCAGGCTGCAAGGCACATCTAATCACACCGGGAGAGGCATCAACGCCACTCCTCCTGCACATTCATACATCTGATTGACTGAAAGCCTCAATTAAGCTATACTATGCAACAAAAGTGGTATATCTACGACACGTGCATTCTCCACCCAATGCAAGTACAGTATTCCCTCATACGCTCATAATCTCCCAAACACCATCGCTCCCTGCTCACGTGTATGTGCTGCCCGCTGATGAAGGCATCGGCCAATCGTCTTCTGTTATGCTCGACCAGAACACCCACACCAAGATTACCGCGAAAAGCGTGAACAGCGTCTCGAAGAATCCGCCGTTGATCTTCCCTGCCGAACCTGTGCAAATGTGCACGCTGACGACGTACTGGAAGATCTGCCCGATTGCGAACATGAGCGCTGCGCCTGCGAGGTAGACTGTGAACTTGTTAGCACCTATCTAACTTCTTCTCAATACAGCAACACTCACTCATTGGCCGCACCTCCCCCAGCACTCGCAACACCAGGATCGTCTCCAGCAAGAAGTAAATCACAATAAACACCAACGGCACTAGCTGATAAAGCGTGTACAGCGAATAACTCTTGTCCAAACCCTGCTCCGCTGGCGTCTGATCAAAGAACCCCGTCCAGCTAAATCCAGTATCCAGCGCGATATACCCTGTCCCCACGAACAGCGCCGCCGCACTCCCAAACACCAACCCCAAACTCAATATCGTGCCATCATCCAGCAATTGGTATCCCACCGCGCCATTCATCATCAGAATCCAGAGCGTTGCGACAATAGAGGCGATGTGTATTGCGCTGAAGACTCGGCGAACCATGCCGTTCAAGGGGAACCAGCCGACGGTGAAGATCTCGCAGATCATGATTATGGTGTAGCCGATGAGGAAGAGCTGCATCTCGCGGCGGCCGACGGCAGCGCGTTTGCGGTTTGAGCGGAGGAAGAGGAAGGCGGAAATGGCGATTGCTATGCCGGCTACTAGTATTGAGCCTGTGTGTTATCAGTACGTGATCTGCGCTCGAATTCGGTCACTCTGCTCGTGCATACCCAAGTTCGCCAGGTTCCGTCCGCCGCTCAAAGCTATGCCCTCCAGATCGCAACCCCCAAAGCCATTGCCTCCCCGTGACGGCGACTCCGGGAACAGATTACACACCGGCAGTGTCGCGTGTATACTCCCCGTATCCCGGCAGAAGTTGTGAAAATTGCCATATTTCGTAGGCATCTTCGCAGCTGAAGCGTCCTGCGCGCTCTCAAAGCGCCGGTTACGTGCGAGAGTCGCGCGATGAGATGAACCGAAGCGCAGCA